>JARVGW010000221.1:8581430-8600500 GCA_031762495.1 Anablepsoides rubrolineatus
CCAAAGTGCAACTTGTTGGCTTTCAGGAACACTCAAAGAAATGAAAAGAAAACATTGTAGAAGTCAGTGAATGTTACGTTTATTGACCAAGAACAGAGAAAAACATATGATGTGCTCATCCAAGACTGCTGATTCCATACTTTTTGCCAGGGGTTGTATTATCTGATGTTTCACCTGCTCCTGCACAGAACTGAGCACCTTCAACATGGGTATTGTTACAATCCAAGACAATTATTAGTATTGTGTATTGGTACTGATTTTCAGTCATGCAAGATATGAAAAAAAAGACAAAGAACTGGACTTCTTTTGATGAAAAGTATGGGCCACTTTTGCCTGCAGTGTGAACATAGCCTCGATTTGGTTGAACCCTCCTGCTGTCCTTGGGTTAAAATGGTCTATGAGGCCTCAGTTTTAGGTCTTGTTGGTCATTTTGGCCCAAGGAACACAGGAGGGTAAAATTTGTCCAAAAGGTTAAACATCACCAGACTCATTCTCTCTCTTTCACAGAATTCGTTTCAGACGATTAACTGTGAGTTCCCTGGAACAAACACATGGTCTTTAAAAAAAAAACAGCTTTATTCTAGCACTACTTTTCAAGTCATGTTTTTTGTTGCTAACATGTTAAACAAAATCATTTATGTCTCTGTTGTATTTCTGGGGGCATCCCTTCATTATTTCACCTTTCAGCTTAAAAAAAAACAGTCATCAGAACAGAATCATTGTTTTACACGACCCATAAGGTGCCGGGAGAAAAACAAAATCTTGTTTAATGAAAAGTTGTTTTTTGGTGGAAGGTCCAGGAAAAAAAAGAGTGAAGAGGAGGAGCGTACTTTCAGTCCACAGGCGACAGGAGGAAACAGAAATATAATTAAGCATTTTGATTTAACACCTTGTTGTTCCTGAGGCCTTCCTCTCATGCAATTTGGACAACATTTCTCTTACAAAGTCTAGAGGACAGCAATTTTGTTAAATTATTAAACTGTCTATTTCAACACCTGATTAACTACACTGCAACTCTAAAAACTAAGTTTTCTTTAAGATATATTACAAAACCTATATCTGTTAATATTTGTGGGTGACCCTCCTCCTCTATCTGCCTCAATTAAACTAATCAGCAGATTATAAAATAAAAAAAGGGGCTGCTCCTACATTTACCAGCCTGGGGAAAAAATACATGTTTAACATTTAATTGTGATCAAAATGAGCAAAACTTCTAGTTCAAACTCACAAAAACAAAACACAAACTTATGACCCCATCAATCTCTGGATAAAATGTAAAATACTGTTAAAAAAGCCAATTAAAGGACAACGTGAACAACTCTGACAATCATGTGACCTGTGCTGTCAAAATCAGTCACAGGGAGGAATATTTTTATGCAGTTATTATTTTAGATTTTTCCATCGCAAAAGCTTCAAAATGATACGCAGCTTTGTTGAAATCTGGTGATTTATCACCTGACCTGGCAACAAGCTAGTTTTGTTTATGAGACTCAACTTTAAAATGACTTTGAAGTCTTGAGATCATCTGAAGTCTTCAGACTTTGTGTTTTATGGCCCACACTTGGGTCCTAGTCGTTTTACCTACAGTACAGGCTGGGACTATATCCTCAGGACTAAAGAGCGCAGAAACAGTCCCTTCTGTTTCTCAGTTCTTGCTGAAGTGAAACTAGACTGTAGGAAGTGCAAATATTACATTCCTGGGTAAAGTAAACCTTATCCTTAATCATTACTAAGATTGACGCTAAGGTTTTTGCCCGTCTGTGTTTGTTACCAAAATATCTCAAAATAGTGAAGGGAAACTCAGAGGCGAAGCTACAACTAATTCACTTTTGGAAAAGTTAACCCAAGAAGACAGTTTTTTATGTTATGTTTGTAGAAAAATCAGTTTTTCTTTCCTAAAAGAACAAATGGTGAGCAATAAAACAAAACGCAAGATAAAAACTAATCCGCTGTTTATAAATGCTGATCCACTGAGCAGTTCCTTCACGCTATGTGGACGATGAAAGTCAATCCTGTTTGATTTTTGTTAAAGGTAATTGGGCTAAACGCGGTTGAGTAAATGTTAAAATTAACATATATCAACGTAATTAGGGCTGACCCAAGATGTTGCAAAGCTTCAGCTGCTTCCATAGTAACTGTGGCAGGGTTATTAATTTAACATTATTAATTGTGCACCAACCTGAACTCTCAGATTGAAGACAATGACCAGCTGCATGCCAACAAAGAAAGGTCACAGACTGCAGCCACCGTTCTGATCACTCTCAGAATCAGCAGGACAGATGTTTTACTGCTTCAGTTAATGAAAAATAAATAAAAGCTTGTCTTATCTGGATTAAAGTCAAATTAAAAGTCTATAAAGTATATTCCCCGCCACCTTTCATGCAAGTGTTTTAGATTCAGGTCATCTTACAGTATGTTAGGAAATGATGGCATTATGGATATTTCAGTTAAACTTTAAGAAACAACATTGTGCACAGTCTCATGTGATTGTGATCAGAGCTGGTCTGCTACTGGATCACCCATGTCAATGATCCAAATCCTCTACTGAATCAGAACTCATGAGTTGAGATCACAATTAACCTGAATCCTTCATGTCCTCTGGCCAATTTCTTGCCAGAAAAACAGCTGAAATTCCTGAAAACTCATCTGGGTTGGGCCCCAAATTCAGGTTAGAAAGTCACAGCGAAAAAACAATGGACCAGATCACTTTAGTGACGGACTCAGAACAATGCAAATCCATAACTTCATAAAAGGTTGTGTTGTGAATGACTCTCAGCTACTACCACACCAAAGTTAGCTCAATATCTGTAAGATTTACCAAAGTTAACTCTAAAAGTTAAAGCACTTGTAGAGGTCAGACAAAGATTATGTTCTGAAAGTTTCAATAAAAGCTGTTCTTCGATTCATGAGATGCGTTGCTAACAATGCAGACAAATGAACGCACGCACACAGAGACGAGGTAAAAACATTATTGCTTCACCTTGAATTTCAGCGGAGGGCAATAACTACTCAGAGTGTGCAAAAGAAAACCTAACGAGGAAGAGGAGGCTTCACAGGACAACTGCTGGAAACCTGTAAAATCAGAAACTCTCTCATGAAGCAGAAATAGGCAGAAAAGAGGAAGGAAGCAGAAGAAAGAGTCAGATTCAGACGCGGGCGCACGTGACCAGCGTGACTTAAAAATAAAGAAGGGAAAATGATAAACTGCATTACTGAATAATGTTTACATCATGTGTTAGTCTTTTACTGGCAGAGGGAAGGGTTTGTTTTGTCGACTGACTAAAACCACACTGAAGCTGATTGGAACGTTAAAATGTTTCCCTGCACACAAAGCTCTACTAAACAAACATTAAAGAATGTTTCTGGGCATTTTTTAACATATTCTGTACATTTTATATGTTTGATGTTTACTTTATTATCAAAGGAAGATGATGTTTTGTCCATCTGCCTGTTTGTTAGCAAAACATCTCATCAATCACTGGACGTTTACAACTGGTTAACTTTTTCGTGATCTCCCCAATATTGCGAGATCGCTCGCGATATGCAAATGCACAGAGAATGTGTTAGCACACACTTAGATCTACTTACAAAAAAACTTTGTTCGATAGCTGCTTTTGTTAGTGAGCTACTGCCATTTTTAAGGCCCTGTCACACTAGACAACTTATGCCAACTTATGAACATTTTAAAGATATCTACACTGAAGATGGAATTGAAAAAAATCAACAGGGAGCTTCTTTTCGACGTGTACAACATGTACATAATGTAATTCAAACAAATTGATCAAATATATAACTTTTTTTTAGCAATTTAGACATAAAAAAATGTTTCATAAATTGGCATAAGTTGTCTAGTGTGACAGGGCCTTTATGTGATGTAAGGTTTGGCTACGGTGGCAGCCATCTTGGATCACATTACCTTATAAATGTCACTAAGTTTAGGACATTCAGTGGTGACCAACTGTTAGCAGTTTTGTTGGAATCATCACAAGTCTTCATTGTTTATATCATCTCAAAAGGTGAACGGACGTACAGAGAGCATTTCCATGTCCCCCTTCCTTCAATTTTATAGATACTGAGCTAAACATTGATGTGGTAGTAGCTGAGAGTCATTAACAACACATACTTTGAAAGAGACTTAAGATCATTTTAATATAAAACTCAGGCATGAAAGGCAGTAGGAAATATGCATTTCTTCAAAAAGACTTCTAGGCCTTTAATTTCTGTGTGCTATTAAAAAAAAAATCAATTGGATCTCGAAGTTTGATTTGTGTAACCCATTACAGCGAAGATCAAGTGTTTTAGTTGACTCAGAAATGTGATTTCAGTGCTCTTCACTCCTGTAGATTGAACCGCTTGAAGAGGCTGTTAATTGATTTTCAAACTGTTCACAAATGAACAGAAAGCAGCGAGGACCTGAAACAGAGAAAAATGGTTTAATCTGGGCACTTTGTCGCAGCAGCAACGATCTAGAGCAAAGTTCCCTGTGTGAGCGAGTGAATGTGATTTATTTTAAAGGCCACCTAAAGCTCCAGTAGGAACATAAAGGTCGAACAGGAATCAAACAAATTCCCAACAAACTGATTTCCTCTCTCCATTTCTATTTTTTTTTTTTTGAACAATTTGCTCACATTCAACAGGAAACAGCTGCGAGTGTGAAAACACAGGAGAGAGACGTGGGGGAGGGATGAGCAAGTCCGACAGAATGCAGCTACAAAGTCATTTTAGCTCATCGCACGCTGAAACAAACCCGCACTGACAGCAGCTTTTTCCCAGCAAAAGTTTTCACCTCTTTTCAGCTGATGGGTTCTAAACGGAGCCGTCTCTTTTAGTGTGTCGGCCCCTGACGTACCGAGCGACAACCAGGAAACGTGACCCCGGTTGAGTGAGATGTGAGGCCGTGACCCCGCCGCTGGCCTACAGGGAAACACAAAGCTGAGGGCTCTGATTGGTCCAGCCGGCCGCAGAGCAGCGGGAGGGGCTGTTCGGAGGGAAACGCAGGGCGAGGGGAATTCCCAGAGATGGAGGGATACGTACACGCCAACAAAGAGACCCAGACAGGCACAGGAGCGCACGCAATCATCGTTTCCACACTTTAAATGACAACTGTGGGAACAGTCTGCTCATTTATGCTGTGTGAGAATTCAATTTAAATGATTTTATAGGACTAAAGACGTGTTTAATGCCTTGCAGATCTGCAGGTAAGAGATGATAGGATTTAGCTGTGTGTGTATAAATGAGTGACTCAGCAGGAATGTGTCCATTCAGGACGTGTTTGGGGAGCTTAAGGGCTTATCACGGTAAAAAAACTAAATAAGCTCAAAATCCAAAGTGTGTGTGCTTAGGTGTATTTATCACTTCTCCTGTGGTGAACTGATTCCACAGTCTGTATTTTTCACTGCGAAATTCCAACAGAACAACTCAGTGTGTAAAATTAAAAGGTCATCAGTTCTAACCAAAATGTTGATTATTCTTA
The DNA here is from genome assembly GCA_031762495.1 of Anablepsoides rubrolineatus. NCBI lineage: Eukaryota > Metazoa > Chordata > Actinopteri > Cyprinodontiformes > Rivulidae > Anablepsoides > Anablepsoides rubrolineatus. Next base: position 8,586,904 of record JARVGW010000221.1, read on the forward strand.
AATAAAATTTTGGGGTTTCTTCCTTCTCATCATGTCCATCACAGTGGAAGTTGCTTCAAATATTTGTGTCATTGGACCCATTTAAAACTAAATAAAGACCTCGCTGCGTAATATCAAATTCAAATCGCACCGAAGGTTCCTGGCGAGGTCTTCAGGCAAGTATTGAGCCCGAAGTGGGCTCCTTATTATATGTGATAGCATGCACAGAACTTCCATAGTGAGGTCCTGGTGGTCCTGGGTTGAGACATGGGGGGGAGGCGAATCAATGAAGTCAGGTTCATGTTCACAGATATAAAACCTCACTTACCAACCATAAGAGATTTACAGCCAGTCTATGTGGCATAATTTGGTCCAGACAATGCAAATTCTATGGTTCTTTAAAAAAGTCAAGAACTTTAAAAATGCATTTGGAAACCATACTGTGTCTGCTCGCTTGAAACAAGTCAGGAGTTTGGCTATTAATAGTTCTGTGATGACAGGAAGGTCCATACATGATTACTGAATGACTCACGGGCCTCAAAAGTACTACACAAGTACCCCACACTTGCTTTTAGTGTCGCCCATAACCTAGAAGTATCTCAAACTTTCTGCCGTATCTGTGGCCAGTGCTGCCATTACCATCAAAATCATCATCATCATCCTCCTCCTCCCTCTCAGCTGCTTCAGGCTGTTTCCTCTCAGGAGGTGCAGTAAATGACCCACTGTAAGCCTCTTTTTGTAACCGCTGCTCACATGTTCCTTTGTTTTTTAGGTTCTAGGCTCACAATTAAACCACCTAATTTAGAACTGCATTTTGTCTGTGAACAATGCAGATTTAACATACATTGTCTGCTGTGATTACTGTACAGAACTGGTGTACATATGTTTTACATTTCTTTTATTTTTTATTGATATATATATATATATATATATATATATCACCAAAACAAAACCATTTGAATAATTAAAATTCTGCATAACTCAGTTATTTTACCCCTTTTCCAAATAAAAGTTTGTAACTATTCACTATTCATTTTGAGAAAGAGATCAAGGTTAAAGGTGGGGAGTTGTGAGGGATTGGGGGTGCTCAGCTCAGTGGGGCTTTGAATTAAACAAGTTGGGAACCACTGTTATAAACCTACATTTTCAAGTGAATAATGGTGCAAAATTTTGTGTTTACCATTTCTCAAACTTTCAGTCAATGATCACCGATACCTGGCTTATGGCTATGAACATCTGTGTCCAAAACACTCACAGTGGATTGTGAGCTTGGTTGTTGGGGATTTGAATTTGAGTTTGGCCCTACGCCGAGGCTACGGCCATGACAAATTTACACAAACAGCCTAGCACAGATGTGATTCCTGTATCTGTGTCCTGATGCAATCTGAGAGAGTTGTGCCAGGAGGAGTTGAAGGAGCACAAGAGTGTCTCAGGAAAGCAGAAAATGGCAGAAAGAAATTATTGGATGAGTACTTTGAGCACAGCAACATCATCCAAATTTGTCACAATTCAGCCATATTCTAGGAGTTGCGAGGAGTTTTAAAGAATAAAAGTGTATTATTTCATCTGCCTGACTTTGTTTCTTGCGTTTCATCCTACAGTAAATGAACAGTATTCTATTCAGTGAGGCACATTTTTTAAAAAAGTAAAACAAAAAATGTGTAGTGCTCTTAAATATAGAGCAAATAAAACACCTCTAATTGTTAATCTGTCTTCCCCAGCTGAAATCTTGTGTTGCCAGACAAAAGGCCCAAGTTACAACGCTCCAATAATCCTGTAAGGAGAAAAAACCTTTCATCCATATGAATGATGATTAGCTTTTAGCCGTTATGAGAACCATGCTGCAACAGAGGAGGGATCAAGAAAGGATGCACCATAAAACCCCAGAGGCAGGGATATATAGCCTACTCTGGATAAAGTTTTATACCACCGATACAGGACAGCTATCGTTAAATCATGAAACACAGCTCCTCGCTGACAGCATAGCCTCTTTACACCTTTGTAGGGTCTCAGCATTTATTTCCTGTATAAATTTAAGCCTCATTTATTCACAAGACGTCCGCGCTGCTGAGACGCAACAGTTTGCCGTCAGCGCTTGATGTACGGTCTTGTTTTTGTGAAGCGCAGGAGGTTTTGGTGTTTATATCCTATCTCAAACTGCGTGTTATCTGGGTGTGGTGGGAACAGAAAACCCTACAAGTAAACAAAATCCCTGCTTGTTTCCCCCCCCCCCCCACTCACAATCTCCATCTCTTTCTCTACTGGAGCCTCCCCTTTCCCTTCCCCATCCCTTTCTCTTTCTCTCCTTTCTTCCCTCTCTCAGCCTGCCAGCAGTGCGGCTCCAGCTGTGCCTGGGAAAAGACGGCTGTGGTATCCCCGGAAAAAGCTCTCGGAGTGAAAAATAAAAAAAAAAGGGTGGAGAGGCTCTAACTCAGCACATTTACCCCACAGCAGACATTTTAGCCTTTTGTTATTGAATGGAAAAGGCTGATTAATCTTATTTCCTTACTTTATCTAGCCTGTGGCACACAGTCTAATAATACAAGCTGTGGATTAAAAACGATTAAAAACGCAGCCCATGTTGGAAACTATTTCCGACTGTAGACGTGTGGGAGAAACGATACAGCGTCTAAAAACTTCAGGAATTAACTTTGCTCTCCTGATTTGGCCAATTTGTTGACACGGGCAGCCTTCGCAGCAGCAGCAGCGGTGGCTGTGACACACAGCTACTGGAAGCAATTATCGGGCTTTGAAACCAAATGCACCCAACTGCAGCGATTGGTGTCAGAACTCATACTGGAGGTGATAAATCAATCACCCCTTGCAAATAAACACCCAGAAATCCACTTAGAAATGTCAGAGAAAAGCTGCTCTCCACGTGGAAAACAGACCTCGGCTGAAGAGCTATAAATTTATAATTAGATATGATCCAGAATTACTCATTAAGCACTAAGGGATAGCTGTTCATCTGTGGACTGCAGTGGTTTTCAAAGAGATTAATTAGAAGCATATCTCCCGCCACCTTTCATTTAGACTAAGATGATGAGAAACAACAGAGGTGGAGCTGTTTTGGTCAAACCCTGTGTAAACCATGCTACACACATTCTCATGCAATAGATCTTGTTAGATGTTCAATGTTAAAGATATAGCCATTTCTGTGTTGGCTACTTAGCTTTGACATCTATCTTGAATTGGATAAACTCTAACTGGTAATGAGTTTTAAATGTACAGGCAGTGATTACTTTGTTTCCTTAAAAGAATCCAGTGGTTCACAAGACATTTTGTCAACAGACAAACTCGTGGCTGAACAGAGGTTGCGCTTAAGAATGCAGACTAACTTGAGAAGTTCAAAAAGTAAAACTTAACTCTATTTAAAAACAAAACAAAATGCTGACGCGGCAGTGTGTGTGTGTGTGTGTGTGTGTGTGTGTGTGTGTGTGTGCGTGCGTGAGATAGAAAGTGAGTTAAACAGCTGTTTGACGAGATCAGCAGGGGAAGAAGGAACTTGTTCCGTCCCTCTCCATAATTACATTTTCCATTCATTGCGCAAGATATGACCTTAATAATTTTTGCTGACCAAATTAATGCTCATCTGTTCACGTGCACTTTAACTTACACTCAGAAAAAAAGGCCACGGCATATTTCGATTAACTTAACTTGTAAAATGTTAGCAAAGCATAAACATCTCGAGTGTGTGTGTGTATGTGTGTGTGTTTCCGTCTTTCAGCAAAATCTCTCATGAACCAAGGCACAAACTTTCATCCAAGTTTCAGAAGGGAACCAAAAAATAGCTGCAACTCGGTCAGTTTTAGAGACACTCAGCTAAAGTTTGGTGTGGTAGTAGTTGAAAGTCATGCCCAACACGTAACCTAACAGCTCATTTTAAATCTTTGTTAAAAACTTCAGCAAGTAAGGCAAGGACTGCAAGTTTACTTCATTCCTATTGATTTAACATCTATTATGTTGTTTTAAAGTAACATCTTTTATTGATTTATATTGGTTTAATGAAATCTTTCACAATCAATTCAGCTGCTTTATATTAATATTTTCTGCTTGATCTAAATCTAAATTTCTTTGTGAAAGAATCCATGTACAGAATGTTTATTCATATCAGACTTGTTTTCAATTACAAAGGCTGACACAACTATAAAAAAGTCCTGCTTAGACAAAATTCACTGAATTGTCAGATTTATATAGTATGAATTCAAACAAATCTGAACATACCAATTAAAGATGTGTTAACCAAGAAAAAAATCATTTGACCCACCAAATTATAATGAAGGCGGAGTAAAAAAACTGAATCAGCGCAAAATGATGTTGACCAAACCCAGATGTATTAAATTAAGTAAAATGCTTGTTTCATCTTGAAAGAAATCCATCAGATTGTGTGGAACTTAAGTACACATACAACCATGTATTTCTATTCTTATTGGGACAGTTCACTCCAATTCATTTCCAGTCCTTCTTGTAGAATAACCCAAACCCTTACTCTAAACCTGTCCAGCCCCAGTACATAACTAACCCTAAACCTAACACCCCCTCAATTCACACCTTAGTTCTTAACGTAACCCAAAAATGGTGCTCCACCATATTAAGATCAATTTTTAGTTGCTGAAAAGGTAGGTGTTTATACAAGAAAAGGTCCTAAAAAGATAACAAAAACATGGAACACACACACAGATTAATGATGACAGGCAAAAAAAAGAAAAACAACAAAAAAACAACTTTGACTTGAATTTTTGGTCAGAAGGGAAGTCGGTAGTGGGCGTCAAAAACGCCTCTAAATTTACCTCGAAGGTGTACCGGCCCTTTAAATGTGACACACTGACTTTATCAAACAGCAACTTCAGATAAGACAAAGCAGCCTGACCTAAAGTTGTTCATCTCTTACACACACACACACACACACACACACACACACATACATGCTTGCGCTCACACAGTATGTTAAGTGAGAGGAAGTGGCATCTGCCCGACTCCAGATTGTTTTGTCACTGATAAATGCGAAACAAGGCAAAAGGTCAAATTTACAGCCTGGAGGAAACCGTAAAGCTGCTGTGTCACTTTCCATAAAGCCTGAATAAAAGCGGCTGCCACAGCAAAAACAGAGCGAAGCAGCTGGGCTGTGTCGAAACCGTGAGACATTCTCCTCTGCCTACAATATGGTTAGTGGTCATTCATAACGTTCTGTTGAACCATTATGCACCATTAACAGTCTGTCTGGCCCTTCGCAGCATATTTCTTGGCTCTTGTTGCGTTACTGATTTTTTATTTTTTTTCCCCCCTGGCTGTTCTGCTCCGTCACAAACTCTGCTGTGAACTCAAGTGAGTGTGTACTTTTAAGGAGACTCAATTTGCTTAGTTCTCTGGAGAATACAGTGAAAAAAAAAAGAACTTAAGCATCTATTAAAAAGGCTTAAAAGCACAACTACAGTAACTAACAAGCAGGCAGCACAGAAGCTTATTTAGGATTGTTCAGTCCTGTCGTTGTGACTCACAGAAAAACAAAAAGTACATATGTTGGTGTTATGTGCAGCCTAGTGTTTAACAGTGTTCATTTAATTCATCAGGGTTACAGAGAAAATGAACTGCGCTGTGGTTTACGAGCCGTCTCAGATCAAGCTCTCTACGTGTCACTTGGGAGATGAAACTCCACCAGGATTCACTTCACCAGTTCCATTTCCAGTCAAGAAAACAATAATTATACCTTTGGAAAGTTTCCAAATAGAAAGAAAAAAAAAAACTGAATACTTCTTCCTCCTTCACTCTGTGAACCTCAGAACAGTTCACTGTGCATTTTTATTTTTATTCTTTCAGGTCTTCAGTTGCTTCCTGATGTTTCAGGACAGTCAGGGATCATTGAATAAATTTGAATAGTGTATCGGTTCTCACACACATATTTACTGCTCTCCGCTGCAGGAACATAAAGAAGTGGAAGATGCACACAGATTAGAGTGACAAGTGTTTGATTAAAAGGTTATTTATTTTGGCATTAGTTCAGCTCACAGCAGAGGAGACAGATGGGACAAAATGCAATAATGGGTACAAATAATCTAAGGCAGGATGTCCAAGTCCTGGTCCTCGAGGGCCTCTTTCCTGCATTGTTTTACTTGATTCTCTGCTCCAACACACCTGATCCAGTGGCTGAATTACCTCTTCAAGTTCTGCGGCACTTTTTGACATGATTTAACATGATTTCCAAAGAGCTATCAGGTGATAACTGGACACACAGATGATCAACTGAAGGATAAAGAGCTCTCAGGCGTCAGGTCTTTGTGTTTTGCTTATTTTTATTTCTAAGACATGACTTTCATACTCTCTTCCTCTGCTGTGGATGACTCTTTTTCTGTTTGTCCTCCACTTTTTAACTTCCTTCTTTTCCTTTTTGAATCTCACACTGTGCCATATGTTGTCATGGTTGGGTACGAGGATTGGACAGAAAAGAAGTGAAAAACCAGCCTGTTCTGAAGAACTAAATTCCAGTTAATGTCTGGCTGATTGAAAACTTTTCAGAATTCTGTAAATAGAACACAACTACAGCGTTTATCTCCTCTAATTTACTTAACAGACGGGAAAGAGATGCTGGTTCCAAGATAAGACAGAAATCTTTTTCCTTAAGATAATAGCAACTTTATTCCTATAAAATAAAATCTTTGGTATTCAGAACTCAAACTAAACTGTTTAAACATAGGGGAAAAAAGAGGTCATTTCATCTGATCCCATCCACTGCTAATATGTTCAATCCTACCACAGCTCACTTCAGTTCCAGTCACTTTAACAGAACTTCAGTGTTATACCTCACTTAATGAACCGTCAGATCCTGCGTGCACCGTGCTCCTCTCTGTCACCATCATAAAGGAGATGCCTGAATGAAGCTGTGAGGCAAACTAATGTGGCGTTTTAATGGCAGACTGAACGCCATCGCTACAACAGACTGATGAAACCTTTATGGCTCTGTGCGTATCTCTGAGAAGACACGATAAACAAAGGTCTCTTCAGCTCAGGGGTCATAAGCAAAAGGTTGCACATTAGAGCCTTTATACAAAAAGTCGACAATCAGCTGTCAGGAATGTCTGCGGGGTCGGTGAACGTCTGGCTCTCGTGTCTTTCCGGTGTAACGCACCGTCGGCTCTGTTAAACCCAGTCAATGATTTATTTATTTTTCCCAACTGATCCAACGTGTTGAATCACCGTTGGGTTTGTCAGGGAGAGAGCTCCACCTGATTGGCTGTTCACTGCAGTTAATGAGCTTTATTTAATATGAAATAAACTAATTACTGACCTGTTTGACGCAAACATGAACCTGTTTACCTTTTTACTTTACTGAATAATGTATAAACTCTGCTTCCTTGTGCAAAGCCACTGTACGTCCTCAGGAACAGGAATAGCCTGTGTGACGGATGTTGGCAATTAGATATTGTCTCTGTGTTGTGTTTAAGAGCTATTTTTATGCTCAGATGCTGCTGTCCTAAGGAGACGCAGCAGGGGGGATTTTTTTTTTCAAAGCTGGTTCTTGACGTCAGATTGGTCAATGATAGCAAAAAATCTTTCTGCGTCATAAGTTTAAGACTGTAGTAAGCAGCTTTGAAGCTACTTCCTATTGTTGATTGGTTGTTTTTTAATGCCTATTTAGAAAAACTATCAAACAGGCATCCAAAATCTATAGCATTGTTTTAACCATTTACTTACTCCCATCATTTATCTCTTGATTCTGAGGGAAACAGAAAGTGTACGAGCAAAACAGACAGAAATATACTCTGTTGTGAGATAGATTTTATCTTCCGTGTCAAATTTATTCATATAACGCATTAAAAACAACAAAAGCTGAACAAAGCGCTTTACAGTTCAGTCAGTTTTAGTTTGAAACATTTTTAAAATAAGCAGAGGACTACAGCACATTCTCCAAAATCATGTGGGCGCTTGTTTGCATGTTTCCAAAAAGGAACTCTAAATAATGTGGAAAAATTAATGCAAACTAATTGCAGATACAAAAATATTTTAGGAAAACTAACACCAAACTATAATTGCTGCTGCAGAGACAACTCGAGATGATGTCAACTTTAGGTTTGCCAGTAATGTTGCAAAAAAAAAGGGAACCTTTTTTAAATGTCTGTCTGACTCTTAAATGTGTTTTGTGCAGAAAGTTGAAAAAAAAGTGTTGTAAATCGGTCTACTTTTTGTTTATTGTACAAACATGAAAATAACTAACTAGAAAAATCCTTTACATGAGTTTGTCTGGAAGGCAGCAACAAACATGTTATGTTCCTAATTGCATAAAAGAGTTGCTACTGTAGCATCCACTTTCTTTCTATGTAATTTACATGAGCCACAGATATCAAGATGTTAACAGGTGGTGCAGTAAACACAACCGAATGAGAGATCTGGTTGTAATCTACTTACCAGCTGGAACTCTGAGCGACGGGCATAGGCCTCTTGTATGCCGGCATCTGCCCAGAGTGCGCTCAGCGCCATCACGTACAGCTGAAACTCACTGGGTTCGACCCCGGAGGCGCCCACACGTCCCTCCCACGACATCACCAGCATGCCCTGCTTCTCGTTCTCGCAGCCCTGCCAGCTGATGCCCAGCTTGTCCCGGGCATCCACCAGCACACGCATGCCCTGCAGACACAAAACCGTACGCACAATCAGAGCAGAGAAGCAACAGCTGCTTTTTCTTCGAGTCAGCAATCACACATTAAATCACACGTTTAGATAAACAGGCATAAACAAGGGAGCTTTTTTGTTTATTCGAGCAGGGTTTTGTAACGTTAAGAGATTATGACCGTGTGTCATCCAGGACACAGTATATTTTTTAAAAAAGTAAAAAAGAAGAAAATGACTGGACTTCTGTTCTGCAGAAAAGAAGTCCAGTTGTTGAGGAGGGGGCTTTTGTGCTGTATATCATGTTATAATGTAATTCTCTCATCAAAAACATACCCAGAGTGTTGCTTTGACTCATGCATGCTTGAGAAATCCTTGAATCTCCTGTGGTAGCCATGTGGAGATGCTTAAACGCTTGCTGGTAAAGCTCCACCTATTTACATAAAGCTCCTCCCTGATCTGGAACCATGCTCCGGCCCCCACAGAGCACCCCTCCCCCAAAGCATTGTTGTGAAGACGTGCTGCAGTGGGAGTGTCAGAAATGGTAAAATGTTCCTAAACCGACAGAAGCCAACTTCAAGGTGTTTAGACAGACTATGATGCAAAGTCAAATTTAGTTTTGACACATACAGCATTTTTATACCAAACATAGTAACATATCACTTGATTGTGGTATAGAATTGAATTATTACCGCTGAAATTAATCTGAAATTACAAATATTTTCATCTGAGAAGCAGTCCTAGTATACAGACGGTCTACGACTTTACAAGTCAGCCTGCCTCAGTAAGCCCTTAAATTGTAAATTACATTTACGTAATGACATTAATTGTCGGATGTCCGGCTCCTGAGTTGTTGTTTTCAGTAACTGAGGTCCTGCAAAACATTTTAGTTGAATAGACCTGCCATAAACTAATTCTTAATGATCCCCTGGCTCCTTATTGTTTCCTGCTATGTGAATAATTTAGTCTTTTAGCATTATCTTAAAACTACAATTCAGCAAAGTTATTCAAATCTTTTCTGAATAGACTGAAAGAATTGTGAACAACATGGAACTCTGGGTGCATACATGTGTGTTTAGTCTCCACCAGTGACTCACGACCACCTTATCTCTTTGCAATGTCAAGTCGAGTCAAGTTTATTTGCTCAGTTTAATCTCACATTCAATAGGCTTTACACACCCACAACATCAACACCACCTGATCCAGTTCAACCTTTTCTCTGCAGTTTAGGGAAATCCTCTAAAACCTTCCCAAACAACCCGAGAAGGAATAATTCAAAGAGAGATTTCCCTTTTTAAGACAGATGGATGTGCAAACCAGAAGTGTGTGTCTGTGTGTGCACACTCTGACCGGGAAGTCCTTTATGATTCATGGGTGTTGTGTGCTTTTAAGCTAATCCCACATCCAAGAGCTTTTTGTTCAATGTGAATGTGTTTTAGTTTTCGAAAATAAATCAGATGGATAAAAAAAATAAAAAGACTCAACAAGTGAGGAAATTATGCACTTGAGTTTATGGTTACAATAATGTGACACATATGATGTTGGTCGTAAAAAAATCACTGACGCGGTTCATGTTAGCAAGCACTGACTCACATTCAGACTGCGGTCTTTGTTATTCTCTGTATGATCACATGCCCCTTATTGATTTACTAATCTCAACAATCTGTTGCATAATCCCTCATAGTGTCTGGCTCTCTTCCTGCGCACGTGTTCCAATGGCTGTTAGGTTTCCTGTTGATTAGCGGCTGTCTGTTAAAACCTTTTGTCTTTCTTTCTCCAGTTGAGAAGTATGCCCAAACGTCAATATGAACAAGTGAACTTCTTGCGGGGACAATCAGGTGATCGCAGTCAGGAAGTATTCCATGATTGGGTCACGTTTAGCTGGTGATGGATCTGTACTGAGGTGGTCATGAGTTCCCACAGGATAAACTGAAAAGGTCCGATGTGTTCGTTGTCCCCTGGGTTTGAACACTCTACTAAATACAACCAGAAAAAGGTACATTCTATATCAATTTTATTCCTTACTTATGCAAACTGGAGAAAAAAAAGGTTCTTATTATTAAAGGATAGGGTTATAGATCAACAATATACAGTACAACAGCATATTACCACTTCAGAGTCTATTAATCCCGAAGAACCTTTTCTATCAAACAAGGGATTTGATTTGTTAGACCTAAACTTGACCTCCACTTTTCCCATTAACTCCCATTTCTTACTGCATTACTGAACAAACAACTTAATAAAACTGATTTATGTCCTTTCGGTGTTCTTTGTGGGACTGAGTTATTTTCCACTTCTAAATCACACTAAAATAAATAAAGAAATCCTGCTTTAAAGGTTTTGGTGTTTTGAGTTGATTTTCCCACTGATCTGTGCTTCCTATCAACCCAACTTTGCACCAGCTTTATCCTGATTTTAATTATTAGATGCACAAAGTTCAAAGCAAACAAGCTTTCTACAGAGGTTCAGGTTATTTTGTTCATGTAGTAGTAGTAGCCCTGCGTGTCAGGGCACTGAAGGCTGAAAACATAAATATCTAATGTCTGAAAATGATGATTTCTCACAATCCTGGCGTGATCAGCGCCATTAGGAGCAATTATCTTCAGCAAATGGCAACGACTGACTGAGTTCTGTTGCATTAGTCACTCCACGGTAATTATCAAGCAGATCTCTTCCTGTGTTAATGCTGCCGACGATACAACGCACGTATTTTGCCGGCAGGGAATCCACATGAAGGATAGGGCTCTGACGACACTGACAACAAAAACCGAGCACCTTTTTCTGCCACTTAAACACCAGGGCTTCACCAAATAATTCCAAGAATGTCAAGAAAGTCAGCGACAGATAAATGAGGGCTGTCAGAACTGAGAGATAAGATAAGACACATTTTAAAGAAGTGGAAAAACACTAACCTTGTGGTTGGTAGTGTTTATCTTCTACACTAGTTTAGTGGCCTCTAGTAAAGAGGCACAACTTGTAAGTTAGAGGACATGTTCAAGTAATCCAGCAGGTTTTTTTTTTAAGTTTGACTTCATTGTGTGAGAAACAAATGGTTGTACAAGGACTGCGGATGTATAATTACAGAGACTCAAAGAGAAGGAGCACATCCTCTATGATTTTTATCCTCCAAAGCCAAATGTGTTCTCCACCTGTGTGTTCACTGCCAGCTTTATCCCTCCTTCCTCTCCTGCTTTGTTCTCATCCTCTGTCATTAGGTTCCCATGAAAGGTGGGGATATTCTACACCTGGCAGGTGAGACTGATCCTCCCCCAACAATCCTAACACCCAGCGAAGGATTAGCCACAATTCCTTGTTATATGTAATTATGAAATGCACGTTTATATTTTGAGCGGTGGGATAAAAGAAGCTAAAAACAAGCAGGTAGCACACACCTGAAACTAGACGGTTGGATAAGCTCAATATACTTCTCAATACAATAATATAAAGACATGTCTGCCTGATAGATTTCACTTTTTTAAACTAAAAAAACTAATTAATGTTGCTTGACTTCAGGAAGATTGGTTTGTGGTCTTTCTGATGATACAATTTTATATTGAGTTTGAATGATGATATGTTTCCTGATATCACAAGTCATGATAGGATTTTGATTGGGCATATATCAATCCACATTGAGAATATGATGAGGATGTAATTAAATAAGTAATCATTTAATCGATGTGGATCTATGTATTGTTAAATCCCTATCACCTACTAATTTCAACAATGGCACTTTCATATTTTGTTAGAGTGATTTATTCTAACATGGACCACAATCAACTACTTTAAGTCAACTGCCTGTCTGTTTCAGGATACTTTTTACTTTGAGAATTTCTCATCCTGGTTTAGCACTATTAGCTCCTTATATTGTTAGGATGAAGGAAAAATGGGTGAATGAATTTCTTCACCTCACATGGACCTCACTGCTTGTAAATGAACACTTCTGAATTTTATTTGCAGTACACGACTCATGTGAATCTCAGAGATGCCAAGTGATTTGACAAAACTGTGATTTAGGACAGTTTTGTCAATTTTGACTGGAAAATAAAAACAGGTTAGCCTGGTAAAAACCAGACCCTTGTCCTTCACTTTGCTTCGTACGAGGGTCTGGACTCTCTGTATAGAGAAGCGATTCTTGCTGGAAGCCTGGCCTCTGCTGAAGTTTAAAATGATTAGATCGGTTGGCCGCAACGTATGTGTGCCAGCTCCACTGTGAAGGAGGCTAAGCTAAGAAGCTAATCGGAAATTACTTGCACTGTAAACAACCCTACTGAGAGGAGAGAAGTACTGAGCCAGACCAGACGACTGTAAATGAGAGCTGCTTCTTTGTCAGACAAATTTATTTTAATTTGGAAGCCTTATCAACACAGACTGGCTTCATTCACTTCCTCCACTGTCATTGCTAAACTAACTAGCAGACACTGCGCAGAAAATCGGCGTCGTTCAAAGCTCTGCCTTCTGTTTGCTGATTGGTCCGAATGAAATGCTCCAGAACAAATCCTTGTCTATGGGAGTAATCCCAGACGGGGCAGGGAAGGGAAACTAGAATTGAGTGAAACTGCGTAGAAAGGCAAGGGCCAGGCTAAACAGGTTGGTTCACGACTCAACCCCCCCACAGAAAACTCACAAGAAGCTAAACGATAGAAGATCTCCCAAAAAAAAGATACTTTTAGATTTTGTCATCTGCAAAACAGATAAATTTCAGTTTGTATCATAAAAAGTATGTTTTAGGTTAAAAAACAAAGTTTGCTCAAGACTTCTGAGAAATACGGTGGCCCAGAGGTGTCAACACAAATACAAAAGCTACAACACAAATACAAAAGCCACAACACAAATACAAAAGCTACAACACAAATACAAAAGCTACAACACAAATACAAAAGCCACAACACAAATACAAAAGCTACAACACAAATACAAAAGCTACAACACAAATACAAAAAGCCACAACACAAATACAAAAGCCACAACACAAATCAAAAAGCCACAACACAAATCAAAAAGCCACAACACAAATCAA
>JARVGW010000221.1:8620736-8631953 GCA_031762495.1 Anablepsoides rubrolineatus
TATATATATATTTAAATCTATTTTTCAGGGCACTTTCCATAGCCTTTAGCTGGATAGTGTGTCCGCTCACTGAGCTCCTGTTTCTCTGTTTATGTTTTAATTAGATAATTAGTGCCAGAGCATAATGACAACTGTTGTGGAGAAGCTCCAGGATTCGTATGTACCCCCCCACCCCCAAAGGACTCAACATACCACAAATGCACACAGGCAAATGGCACACCCACACGCATAAGCATCAAATTAACATTTAGAAAGAAAAATATCAACAAAAGCAGGACAAGGGAGCGTGGTACTGAGCCAAAGTCTTCAAAGAAAACTTCTGACAGAATTCTTGATGAGTCAGAATAAAATGGCAGGAAAATGAGAACCAAAAAAAAAAGAAAACATTATTTTGTTCTCCTTTGGTGTGTGTGTGTGTGTGTGTGTGTGGGGAAGTGCTGGCTTTCATGTTCACAACTATGTCAGGAGTAAATAGCAGAGAGATTATTCTCTCAATTTTCTGTGATCAGCCTCTTAATTATTGATGCTGAATGTTTGTGCACATGTTTGTGTGTTCTTATCTCCACCACAGGGGCTCATAATGCTGAGTCTTCTGTGAGTGATAAGCTCTGCTTTTATACTTGTGCTCTGGCGTGTTTGACTATATTTGACAAGAGGAAGTAACTTCACCGTATGTCTGAGTTTATAAAAGTAGCGTCTGTACAGCAAGTCTTTGAAAATAAATTTTTAAACCAGAGACCAAAGTTGGTTCCTTGTCTTTTTTTTTCTTACAAACTAAGGCTTCTTTTTTCTGTTTCAGTCTTCTTCTGCTTTTGGTTTGGTTGATTGTCAGGTGAAGGTAAACATTTTTAGGCCTTTCTCAGTTATGTTTGTTTTTAAGGAACAGCATATTGTTCCTGTGTCAGTTTGTCCCAGAAATGTTTAATCATGCAATAATGTCAGAAACCAAACAAGATCACCCAAAACCTTGTTGTGTCTGATTACTGACTCCATTACTGACCATTTCAATCAATATTTGTGTGTTTTATGTTTTTTATATTTCTCACAGATAAAGGATTATTAGGAAAATTCACAAATAATGCAGATTACATTTTTTTTATATCGACTAAAAGAACCTACACACAAAAAACAATGATTATACAAGAAATTATTATTATTTTTACATTTTGATCTATGTAATATGTAGATGTAGGGGGGATTTGCAAATATGATAAATGAACCATTTTCATTTTATATGTTGATAATACTTGTTAAAACAAATAGAAAATGTTTCATACTGAAAAAATACTTATTATTTAAAACATTTTTAAACTTTGACAATAATCAATTTGACCTGCAACATAATATAGGAGGGTTAAGTTATGGAAGACGCTTGTTGACAGGTTTTTACAGGGGAAGTTAGATGAAGTAACAAATGTTAATGAAGTCTAAACTGTTTAATGAAGGTTCACACTGCAGAAGTTGTCCAGAACCAAGTCTTACAATCCTATCTAACCAAAAAGTATTTTTGATTTTGTTATGAAGCTGATATAAACAAGAGTTGAACATATTAAATTAACCTTGTTAGCCTGGAACTTTTCCTTATTTCAAGAAGTCTTACCAAGTGCACTGGCTGATTATTTCACTTAATTTGAGAAGATTCAGACTTAAATTGGATCTTATTTTTATTACAACCTCTTCCTTCAAAGATGATAGATCATCTCAGATCATAAGGTTTGAATAGGTTGGTCCTCATCAACAGGTAAGTTTTTCACACTGTAATTTATAGCTGCAGCTTAATGTTTTTTTTAATTGAACTGTTTGTTCATTTACACCATTGACAACATCATAATCAGTGAAATAGACCCCCATCACAACCATGTATACACTTAATAAACACATATTCAGGATAGCGGTGTGAGGGAATTCTCGCTTTAGATTTTGATTGCTCTGACAATTTACTGACAGGATTATTATTTACTGTTGGCAGTGCTCTCGTTGTAGATGTCACGCTGTTCTAGAAAAACTTTGCTCAGAGTTAGAATGTCTACCACTGTTGTCAATGCATGTTGATCTGTGAAAACAATGCCTGTCTGAAAATGTGACGTTTTGTTTACTACTGTCTCAGAGAGAGCTACCAAACATAAGAGTTGTTCCTACTTGTCTCTGAGACACAGATCTGGATTTCAAGATGACTTAAACCACGTAGAACTACATTTATGACATTTTTTTATGAATTCTCTCCAGCTGTCAATTCTAAAGTGGCTCGTTTAATTTCGAAGTGAATAACAAAACACGTTATTGGCCAAGTCGCTCAAGGGACATCTGTGCTTTTCATTTCACACCAGCCTTGACCAAAAATCTTATTATAACTGACGTTATTGAAAACAGGTGGAGATAGTTGCTGTATCAAACTGCTTTATTGCTCTTCTGTCAGTTTGTGTCTCAATAAATCAGCAAATAACACATATGCTCTGTATCATGTATACTATTTATTTATTTATTTATTTATTTAGTTAGTTAGTTCTAAATGGTGCCACATTCGTAAGGAACATGCATTTGTTGGATGAGCAGAAGTGGGTTGCACACATAAAAGTTTTTACCAGCTTTTGGTACCGCAGGTGCTGCCAATCAGGTACCTGGTATAAGATGTATTGCCAAGAAGCATTGTTACAGCAAATAAATAATTACCAAACAAAAATTTCCATACTTATTGTGCTAAGTATTGATGATAGTTTGCATAAAAAGCATATGTTATTATAATTCTAATAATATCTGCTATGGTAATTGAGCACAACATGTTTCAACCTGTAAGTGTGATAATGAGCAATAAAAAGTCAATAAAAAAATGGAGTGACAAATTGAGCAACCCTGACAACTAATATGCTAATTTTTATTGACTGATTTTAATTTCTTGTAACATTTATAGTAAAAAAAAAAAAAGGTCAGATTAGCGTCATCTCAAGTCTTGCCACTGTATGTTTCAACACTCAGTGGGTTTCTTTTTTCCTGCATGCATGTTCTGTTTGTTGCTTTTCCACCTGCTCCTTTCTTACATCCATTCTACACATCTATCAGGTTTTGGGTGCATCTCATTTTTTGTTTATATCCTTTTCCCCCTGTAATAGCAACAAACCAAGATATCAGCCATTATATTTTTCTGCAGTACTTTCCTGCATTGATTTTTCCCTTTTTTGTCTTGCTGCTTTAAAATATGAGCATTTGTTTAAAAAAAAGTTGAGTTATTACCTGCTGGCTGTCTTAATGCCTGTTTTGTTGTTTTTTACCTGGTTGCACCTGATCTGAGAACAGAGCTCTCTTTTTGTCACAACCTCATCAGCAAACTTCAAAGAAAGAACCTTTGAAACATGACACCAAAAGACAAAATACAATCTCACAATTAACAAAATTAGACACCTTTTGTGACACTGAGCTTGTTAACAAATAAAATAACATTTTTCATCGGAGTCCTGTGAGGTACAGATGCAGTACTAAGACACACACGGTGACCTTTTCCACCAACAAGAATGTGGTTCTCAGAAGAAAACACCGGTCATGTCACCCACTCACTGTAATCACAGTAATCACAGTAAAGACCACCTTTGCAACATCATTAGGTTTCTATTGTTGGTCCTTTTGTTGAAATAACTGAAAGTTTTTTCAAAGTAGACCTTTATCATCACAAAGAAATCAGTAAAAAGTGGAATTAGTGGTCATTTGATTACTGTATTGAAGAACATGAGCTGAACTGTCTATCACAGGTTGTTAATTTTCCCTTGTGATATTTGTTGCATGAGTCCTCCATTTTAAATCCCACATTCTCTGCTTTTAGTATCACATACACACAAGCAGATAGTGGTGTGTGTGTGCGGGGGGGTTACAATAAGCCTTTGCTGTGATACTCCATCATGTGCATCTGTTTTCAGAGTTGGAGTTCTGCGCTGCGACAGACATCATGAAACCATGTTTAGCAATTTATATGCAAAGCAGAGACGTGGAGAAAGCATCGACTGGAATGATGCACAGTAAGACGGGGAGAGACTGAAACTGACACAAGGTTGGTTGTATGAACAAATGCCAGTGTTGCAAACAGGATAAAAGTGCATGTGCGCAGGTGTAAATTGGAAGACAAAAATCAGAGATCTCTTTAGCTAGAGTTGAAGGTAACCCTGCCACTTTGAGAGGCTTGTTCATCAAACACAAGCGTAGGCGCTGCAGTCTCTTCTGTCTTCCACTGCAGAAGCCGTTGGAACATAAATGTTAATATTTTATGCACATTTGCCTATTTACATGCATTAACATCTGCAGCTACGTGTCTGTGGGAAATTAAGGGTGATCGCTTGCAGGCAGAGAACCTTTGTAAGAGAGAGCGTGGGTAAAATCGGTGACAATAACCTTCAATTGAACCATTTATTTATGATGCTTATAATTTATTTACCAACACTAAGTAAGTGTCATTTCACAGATTTGACCTTCTTTACAAAAAATATATATATAATTTATTGTGAAGGTGCAGCAGGAAAAACCCAGGGCACAGGCAGGATCCAAATAATAACAAAAAGGTTTATTAAAGAACAAAAAGGAAGGCTATAGGCATAAAAAAAACTCAAAGGTCTCAGGAGGTACGTAGAGGACGACTCACTAAAACAATGATCGGACACAGACTGAATGCAGGACACAGAATATAAAGCAAACTAATTAGGGACAACAAGAAACACCTGGAGGGGACACAAGAGGAAACAGGTGAGCATGGGCGGGGCTAGAGCAGGGCAGAGACACAGGGAAAATACATAAACATCAGAAAAACTAAAGCAAAAGATACAGATCATGACATATTTAATATAGGCAACATCACCATACTTAATATTGATTTCAAGCAAAAATTATTGGCATAAAAAGTTGCAACAAGGCAAAACAAAAATGTAAAAAATAAAGAAATAAAATAAAATAAAATTATATAAAGAAACCAGAGTCAATGCACTAACCCTACCTAAACCGGTACAACTAACAATGTTTTTGTTTGCAAATAATTTTTTTTTTCCTATGCTGCTACTTGTGTCAGCATTTTTTTTCAGTTCCTGCTTTATTTTGTTGTATTTTTTCTGTGCTTCCTTTGTTCTTAATTTGTCCCTTTGCCTCCTTGTGTTTTCCTTGTGCCACCTGTTCATTTTCCCTCAGTCAGTTCTGCTCTTCATCACCAGCTTTGCCCACTCTCACCCGTTCCTCGTCATCATTTAGCCCCATGTGTCTCCACTCTACTCGTCAGCCGTTCAACCTTCAGTCTAGTATTGTTGGGTTTTAATGCCAGTCCATCTTGTGCTTCCTTGTAATATAACTTACACTAAAGTTTAAAATAAAGTCGTTGTTTTTTTCTTCTTGTCAGTCTGCACGTTTGGGTCAAGCCTCCTTGATTGCAGGTATCTGCAAATAGAAAAGATCAATATGACCAAATGCTTTTTAAAGCTGACCCTGCTCAGCAAATAATGTCCAAAATTTCCATAAAAAACACTTACTAAAACCTTTTCTGCAAGTTTGTGTGAATATTTTTGTTCCCCCTGCAGTCATATCCTGTCATTATTACATAATAAAGACAAATTATATCAGAGCCAGGATATTAAGACGTAAGCTAAGAGGTTTGGGATACAAAGAGTGATACAGCAGAAAGGCTGACTGAGGCGATGTATGGTGTATAACTACAGGATCTTTAATTAACCTCTGTGATCCATACAACACACCTAACAGAGAGCACCTTCCTAAATATCACCACAGATGTGTGTACTCAGGGTGAAAAATAAACCTCAATAGGCAGGAGTTAATTGTAATGTTAATAACTGCAGCAGCTGTACCCAGTGAAAACAAAGCTTGTTGATTGCCCCGTGCTGAAAAAGAACACAATAGTCAGCCTGAATAATGAAGTAAATGGAAAATGGTAATTCTGTGCGATTACCGGGGTAACTATTCAACACGTGCAAATTCAGACCGTAAAACTCCAAAGATGCTAAATATGAGTCCTATTTTTCCAATGTGGATAAGTAAGTTAACCCTCAAAGGAAATCAAACATCGGCCACAACATCAATCAATTAATTCATTTTCCCGTTTTGAAATGGGATCATTTTTGAAACGTTTGGTTCAATTGTTATAAAAGGCTTCATGTCAGATTGTGCAAAAAGAAGTTTTTCTCGTTCTTGTACTAATCGATCAACCCCTTAAATGTGATTTGTAACCTCAACCGCAGGTCGAAAGGTCCAGTCAGGCCTTTTTCACTGATCGTTGCAGTAAAAAGCCAAAAGAGCTCAAGTGGTATTCCATCAGGAGGTTTAAACGGCTGCAGGTGAGCACGAGTTACCAGTTTAACACAACAAAATAATCCTGTCACTTTTCATCTGTTTTGTTCTGTTTTTTTATTAATAGTCTTGTTATCCTGCAGTGCTCTTTTTTTGTAAGACAGCTGGATTCTTGCTGGTGTTAGATTGTAATCACAGGAGAATCGATCTCGCCAGGCTTTAAGCTACAATGTGGCCAAGATACAGTAGATGGGGAAGTTCACTGATCTGTGTTGGGAAACGCAGGCAGAATATATTTGCATTTACAGTCAGAAATGTCAGCTCCCAGGGACATTAGTAATTCTACCATAATGACAAGTATATAAAACTATATTAGAACAAGAGTATTAAATTCTGCTTTCCTTGAAACAAGACCAAAGAAAAGCAGTAATTGCTTCTTTCTGCTGGTTTTGGCACAAATTTCAATCTCATAAAAGAAAAACAACAAAAAAAACCAGTTTATTTATTCATCCTCCAGAAATTCCTATCAAGATGTCTGAACTTGTAATAAATAATTGACCAACTTGTATATAAAAGTGTAAAATCTGTCTTTTCAATTGCCTCGTCTGATAAATTTTAAGAAAGTGAAATTAAGAGGCAACAGTTTTATTTCAAAAAGGGAGAAATCAATTTGTTTATCTAGCCAGTATATATAAACACAGCAAGTATGTCAGTAAACTTCATTTCTTTAGCACCTTTTACCAACACAAGCAGCACAACTAAAATCATAACTATAACATTATAATAAGTTATATCAAAACATAATCATAACATCATAACTAAAAACAATAAAAACAGAGAAGAAATATATTTAAAAACAATTAAAAAACAGAAAACAAAACTTAGCTAAGTATTCATATGTTTCTTATTATAGTCAGTGTCATCACTGTTCTTTTTGTTCTCATCAGTTTATTTATAGTTTGGATTTCTTTGAGTTTTTATTTTTTGTTTTACCTCCTAACACATGCAGGGGGAATGTAGGTTATTGATAGTTATCCTAATGATTGATTTCTTGTTTGGGTCACCAGAAAACAACAGTTTTTGACTATCACCCTCTGACTTTCAAGCAAAATGTGGTTTTAAAGGTTTTAAATTCAGGACTGCAGATTGACTCAAAGAGCTCAAATGAAATAAATCTTAACTTCATTTCAACAAAAGAAAATAGGCTAACTTGGGAGCAAAACTCACATAAATCATGGGCAGAGACCCCGAATGTGAGAGCACATTGACGCCGGATGGATGTGTGAGGTGAGCCGAGGAGCTATGAGGACTGATGAGAAGATTGGCTGCAGCTGTGATTAATGAAACTGAGAACAGGTGTAACTGGGTCAGTCAAAAAACTGAGTGAGCGAGCAGAAACCAGAGAATACAGATAGAGCAAGAGGATAAACTGAACTCAAACACAACAAAGTAACACTTTGATTTAATTTAATCATTTAATTATTTATTGGTTTGTCTCTGTGTTGAGCTCCACCCACTCACACCTGTTTAGTTTAATCGTCACATCTGAATCTAGACATTACTTCCTCAGTATATCATTCATTTTCTTTGTTTCTAATCAGATTTCTATCCATAGTTTGCTTCCTGTCAGACTCTGTTCTGCTTCAACATTTTGATTTATGTCTTTACACTTTTTGCCTTTGCTGCACTCTTGATTTAGTTTTAAATGAAATATATATTTTTTTTCCTTACCTCCTACCTTGCCTCTGGAGCCTTGCCTGCTCCAGCCCCCTCCACTACCCAACATCTTATGACAGAAACAAGACAGAGAGTCAAATTAGGTTTTCTTTTTTTGTCAGTAGACCTCTGATTTTACACCCACAAAGTTAAAAACGTTCAAAAACTGCTCTTGTCCATCTTTGTCTTTTTTTTTTTCTTTTTTCTTTTTGCTTTGATCCAGCAAAATCCAATCCAGCATATCAGGATGAAAACTACAACATTTTACCAACACACATGCACACACAGAGGTTGGATAATAAAGGCAGAGAAAAGAGAACCAGAAGCAAAAAACAGAAGTGAGCAGAGACCGGTATTCAGTGAAGTAAAGGAGGCTCTGGACAGGGGCTTAAAAGCTCTCATACATCATCTCATTACCTCTGCTGTGTGCATATATATGTGTGTGTTTTGTCACATTTGTTTCTGTGTCTTTTGCCTCATGTTTGCATGCGTGCATGTGTGTGTGTGTGTGTGTGTGTGTGTGTCTGCTTGTGCACGTCATGCGTGAGCGGTCCTGTGACAGATGCTATTATTTGCATGTAAATGTTTCCCCTGCTGAATTTACAGCTGTCATCCATCACTGAGGATTTGTACTGTCCCCCCGACTTTCAAACGGTGGTCCAGCCGAGTGTTGCTGCACACTGGCTCACAGCGGGGCCACCGCAGATCAGGACCAGACTCTCTGATCATGAGTGGGTCACAAATCAGAAAAGTTTACAAACCACTGATGAGCAGCAGAGTGAAAACAGTCGTTGATCAAACAGAGGGACATCTGAGTTCATCTCTTTTTTTTATTAATTAATAAAAACTCATCAGTGAATTTGGAGATTCTTTTATGTTTTATTAGATAGATAGATTTTCTTTATGTAGAGCAAATGAACAAAACACAAACATATATATATATCTATCCTTGTATTGCTTCATTTCTTGAGCCATTTTGTTCCAGTCACTCCACAGGTAGCTTTGCATATGCTTTTCATTTTTGTTCTTATTTTCTATTTATTTATTATATTTTTATTAACTGTGTTTTAGCATCCATTTTTTCACATATCTGATGCAGATTTTGAGTGTTTTTTTATTTAAATGCACATCCTAATAGAGCTTTTCTTTTAGTGTGTGAGTAAACACAGCTGAATCTCTGATCAAAATGATTTGAAGAAAAAAAAAAGAGTGATATATTAAAACACTGCTTCATGTTGGAAACACATGAAAACCTCCAGGATGAAGTTGTGTCTGTGTTGAAGAGTCTGCTTTAGTCACTCAATATCTTGCAACACCGGGTATGCCTGCAGGCAATATAGAGCTAACCAGGAAGTCAAGTTTAACTTATCTAACCTTACAGGATTTATAAATCTATCCTTTTCAATGGTGGCGCACAAAACTGCACATTTTCCACACAACAAAAACCAGAGGTAAAAAATAAACAAATACAAATCAGGAATGCAACTGATTCTCTGCAGTAATCGGTTGGGAAGTCATGACTGAATTTCAAGGGTTTCCTTTAAAATAAAAAAGACAAATTTCCTTCTTTAAATATAAAAATTAAGTTTTCACTCCTAATGAAATGCATATAGCCTGCCATCCTGCCTCACACAGTCTTTTAGTATTCAGAGTAAGTCATGAGGATGACTCTCAGCGACTACCTCACAAAACTTTATTTCATTTTCTTCAAAACTGGCTGAGTTTGAAACATCAGCTCCAAACCAAAAATACCTAATTAGTCCTGAGACTGAATCAACAAAAATCATTTAATATTTCATTTAAAAAAAAGTGAAAAGAGTTGGAAATCACAGAACAAAACAGGAAATATTTACTGGGCCAACAACCTTTTAAAATATCGGCACAGATGATGGCAAAGACACCTGTCCTTCTGAATCTGTCCAACACAGATTGGACACCCTGGGTGGAAGTAGTTCTGCCCACAGAGCCAAAACAAAAATATTGAAATGTTTCACAACGCTGCTTAAATGTGCAGCGCTCTGACAGAAAATACAGAAACAGGGTAATCTATAGGATTATATAAGAACACCTCATCAGGGATATAACTTTCTTATAAAAATGACAAGAAGGTAAAGACATTTCTCACAGCACAAGATTGCCAATCTAAATATAAACTTCCATTTAGTCGCTGTGTTTTATTTTATTTTTTCATGCTATGGTGGTGGCTTTGCCAATGTACATCTGTCACTGCGGCTCAGCTGCTTTCTACAAGGACCACATTAGAGTGGAGAATGTGTCACTAAGATTTGTTCAAGCCTACACTTTCTTTCTCCCAAGTCTGGAACACAACACACATTTTTCAGCCCAAATTATAAGCCCTTCTGGCCATGACGGCAGGATTTCAACAATGTGGAAAGTCTGGGCTCTTCTGCAGAAAATGAGGCAGGTCACCTTGGACTGTGGCCACATTTTTATCTTTGGAAAGTGTTCGAGGTTCAATTCTGCTGCCTTCTGATTGAGTTGCCCAAGTAGTCGGAGTGATTTTAGACATTAAGATTTTCTCTTGAAGGAGACTGGTTCAAATTTGAATGAATTTCTGAAGTTTATAAGTGTTCGACAACTGTAATCTGAATGCAATCTTCTTGTCTGTCGCTTTGGACTGCACAAAGCAGTCATTTAAAAATTTCAATTTGTGGAAATGTTTTAAAAGCCTTATACACTCTCAACTTAAAGGGAAACTTCAGATTTTGAAAAATATAGTTTAGTGGATATGTTATGAACAGTTAATATCTTACCTGTTGTAGACCACTCTTTGATTTACTTCAGTTGGGAGAACAAATGTTTAGTTCTGACTAGATTGACGAGCTTATGGTCCAAGTGGGGTCAGGGCTAGTAGGTTGCACAGAACATGCTCCATCTTGCTGCTGCAGTCACTTTTTGCACTTGTAAATTACCTTAATACTCTATGTTAATAATTTGGTTATGAAAATATAATGGCTGTGTAAAGACTTGTAAAATAAAGTTCAGAAAAAATGCTCTGATTTTCTGAAATGAGTGTTTTATGATGGTGGCAATCCCCACTTGAACTAGCTTTTAAGTCATCAATCTGATCAGAACTAAACTCTGTTTCTCTAACTTGAAGCTGTTTGATAAGCTACCGTATTTATTCGTGTATAATGCGATCTCATGTATAATACGACCCCCCTATTTTTATATTAAAAAGCATTAAAAAATTAATTCTCATACTACCTCTAATTT
>JARVGW010000221.1:8644233-8665161 GCA_031762495.1 Anablepsoides rubrolineatus
AAACCCACTAGCGATAGCCTTAAAGGGCTGCGCCTATACTCATAGAATCTGGGGTTACAGTACGTAACCAACGTTTTTGTTTGTTTGTTACCACATAACAATGCCACACAAAATGCACTGTATGCCTTTTCTGGCCTACAGTGCATTTTTTCAAGATAGTGGGAACTCTAAGAATGTAACCCCTGTGAAAATCGTAGTTTCACTGTACAAAGTTTTGGCGGTTCCCCAGATAATGATATACAGATCTCAAATCCCCCCGTCGCCATTCAGTAGTGACCAACTGTTAGCAGTTTTGTTGAAATCATCAAAAGGCTTCATTATGTAAATCATCTCATAAGGTGAACAGACGGGGGGCTAAAGTGATCTTGTCAAACTACTACACAAACTTGTTGAGCAGGTCTCCCTTATGACGCACACAGAATTCGGTTCAGATCAGATCCTGTATGTGTGATTTAGAGCCAACCGTTTGTCAATGGCGTGATGTGTAATTAGGCCACACCCTCCAAAATTGGACTGCATTGTAGTGGGGTGGATTAGGATTGTCCATAGTGAATTGAGTGTTGATTGGCTAAAATATGTGGAATTTAGAGCCAAGCGTATGTCAACGGCATGATGTCTGGATTTGCCGCACTGCCATGACCACACCTTTCACTAAAAAGTCTTTCTGTTTAAAAACAAGTGAGATCAAGTTCTTATCTGTGTTCTGACACAGTTTGTTGCTGATTAGGTCAAGAGGGTCAGAAATGGAGCTTTCAAAGCCAAAAAAAAGCTCACTTCCAGTTTTCAGGGGGTGGGGCTTTGATAATGTCATATGACCATATGATATGGTCAGGCATGCAACATGAATGACTTATGCCAAGTTTGTTATATTTTAGCCTTTCTATGTGAAAGTTACAGCTTTCTGAAATTTTAACGGACGGAGAGCATTTCTATGTCCACGGTCTCTGCGATGGGGGACAATAAGAAGCAGTGTCCCTGATCTCTTTTAACAACTTGCAAGAGGTTTTAGGCTTGAGCTTCACTAAAAAAGTAATCTGAAGAATCGTAGCTGAGACCTCCAGGCTGCATTTACACATTTTTATATTTGAGATTTTCCACTGTTGGTTCAGATCATCAGTTTGTCTGCAGAATCTTGGATTTATAGGTAAGAAAAAGCAGGTTCTGACAGAGTAAAACCCAATCAGCAGTTGATGTTTTGGCAGGTATAAGTGACCTAATTGTGTTTGAAATGCACATACAGAGGGAGCAGAGGAGGAAGAAATAATGAGAGGTTTATAGGAGCACTTCACATCTTGTTTATTTATGAGAATACAATGTATTTTATGTATAAATGTTTTTAATAATCAGACATTATGTTTCACAAAAATATCCTTGCATCTTCCATTAAAAACTGTTTTATTCTGTTTTACACATATCCCACCTCCCAACCATGAACAAATCAAATAAGATAAAGATAAATATTACGCTGAGTAGCAGCCTTGTATTCTAGGACTCATTTTGTTGAGTGGTAGACTAGGCTGTGATGCAGTGAAGGGAAGGTCAAGAACAGATGTGGCACTTCAAAGGAAACAAAGAAATACTTCGATAATCCAGAAACACGAACATTAACGTGAAGCTTTGAACTTTTTTTTTATTCCAAAGTTGACTAGAGGGCAGGATGCAACCTAAACGCAGATAAAAAGCTTTAAAAGAAATTCTCTCTCAGTTTGGTTTCTGCTGCTGGGCTGTCTGTAACAACTCAGCCTCACGGTGATGATTGGATCTGTTTTGATTAGTCGACTCAAAACTACAGGGGGAAAATGAGTCTGCTTTATGTGATTGCCAATCAAACGATCAGAACAGCTGTCATCTTAAACCTCCTCTCTGTTTCCTGTTGGTTCTTTTTACTTGACAATTCATCTTGTTGGTAAAATATGATTATTTTTTATTTGCTTTTCCAACATGAGGTCATTCTCCCCTTTGGCTAATTGAATTTCAGAGTTCATTAACAGTCAGGAAGAGGAAAAAAATCTCACTACCTTTCCACTGTTAATCCCACAAACTGAGCACATCATGAAATGCAAATTGTCCACATAAACCAACTGGTGTGGCTGACAGTTAATTAACATATAAATGTGATTAGTCTGCAGTCCTGACTTGTTAGCTACCTGTTTCTGGATTTTTCAGTTTGGCCACCAGATTTTAGAAAACCTGTTGGTTTAAAACTTCTTATGTGTCAGGATGTGTCAGATATTTAAATTATTTTTCACAGAGGGTCACATAAGAAGCTGAACGGCAAAATTTAATTGTTATAATTAGCTAGGATTTTCGTTATGCTAAAGGTAGACTCTGGATCTGGGCAATAAAAATCTGAACCACTCATTTTGGGAAACAAAATGTCCATATTTAATGTCAATAAATGCATTAACAAAAACAAGAGTAGAAAATATTATTATTAATAAATGAAATAAGTGGGTGGGGCAGTGGTGAATGTCACAGGTTTGCACCACAGCCTTTCTGGGTGATGTTTACATGTGGGATTTCTCCGGCTTCCACTCACAGACCAAAAACATGGTTTTTAGGCAAACAAATAACTCTAAATTTTTTCTCTTGTTTTTCTTGTGAGAAAATCTAGCTTTTGCTATTTTATGGGATATTTTTGAGTGCTCTGTTCCCTGATGTGTAAATATGTAAGAACTAAAAAGACAATCAATAAATTCACATTTTGCCATCCCGCTGTGTCGCTCTCAGTTGGCCCCTCAACCTAAAAAATCAAAGTAAGATGTTTTGTCTAATTAAATTAATATTTTGGATACAAGTCCTCTCATTTTTGTTAGAGGGTTGCATATTTCAATCAATTTTTAATTTTTTTTTTATTTTGTTACTCCAAATTCAGTACCACCCTGCTCTGCATTTCTGTTATTCTCACCTGTTTAAAGAAGTTCATTAAATAGGACACGGGCAGTACAGTCAGGTGACACAATATGGAGTCAAAAGGCTTTTTATATTCAAAGTACTGGCTTAAAGCTTGTGAAGACATGTTGGAGAATATTAAATCTTTTCTGACTTGAGTCTATACAGCCTCAGGAATGAATAATAAAAATAATAATAAATATTTTTTTCAATTTTATTACTGGATATCAGAGCGAGAAGTGAAAATAACCCAAAGAACCCAACTCCAGCTACTGCTTCTGCTGTTTGTGTCTGTAAATAATTATAAAATTATATGTAATTTAAAGTTGGTGATATTTAGCAAAGCATTGTTGAAACTGAAGTTTTAAAATAGCATAGTTTATACACTTTAGACTAGCCTTTAGTTTGCTGAGCACTCAGAGTACAAATGTATTTCTCCAAACTGTCTAGAGCAGGTAAGATAGTAATTATTTATAACCTTTCCGCAGCACCCCACTTCAAAAAATCTGTTGCTTTAAAATAAAGGAGCACAGAGATTTAATGCCTCCTATAAACTCATGCTGAAGCAGAACAAAGTCACAAAAACAAAGCTATTTATTTCTTGCTTCCCATTCAAGTGAAATGCAGTGGGTGAACTTGGTTGACCCTGTTTGGTAAATGGACCCCTGTGGACAACTCTTTGTCACTCCTTTCAGATTTAGCTTTTATTCTTGTGGCAGTAAAAGTGAGCCCTGCTGCTAATGGACAGTTAAACTTGGGGACTTTAAGGAGGTTTAGGAGGTGCTTCCAGCTGTATTTTTGAATTCCTGGATGAGGACACTCCGACCCACTCGAGCTCATGTAGCACAGCGACTCTGTCAGCTCTTCTTGTAATTATTTTTCTTTTAGGGCCAAACTTTATCCCAAGTTTATTCCATGCACTTATTTTTTTTAAGTGGGTGGGGGGCCTAAAACAGTGCTTCAGAGAGTTCCCCCGTCTGCAAGCTTGCTCGCCCACCTTCCTCCCAACGTCTCTCAACTTAAGCTGCTTTCACTACCGAACCATTTGCAATCTATCTCCTCTCTCCTCCATCGGCCACAATCTACCCAGCCTGTCTGCCTACTCTCTCTTCCCTCAGCTCAGCCACCTACCCATTCCCCTTCTGAAAAGTATCCCCCCCCCCGCCCGCCTTCTATCCCCTGCAAAAACTGAAACTGTGACTTCAGCAGTCACAGTTTCAATAAACTTTTTCTGACCTCTTCCAGAGTCTGTTTGATGAATTTGGAAGCACTTTTCTGCTAACAAAGCAGCTTCTGTAAATATGTTTCCAACAGCTCATGCAAATAATTCTGTTTCGTGACCACAGTTTGTCATTTTCCATATGTCTTCCTAAATGCTTTCAGCCTTGTTTCAACAATTACACGTTTAATTCCTGCAGTCTAATTCAGTTTTCCTTGCCGAAAGTGTTCTTATACCATTGTTTTCTATTTCTCTCTGTCCTCCATGTCAAAAAATACACATGGTTTATGTCTCATATCAACAACTGGGAAATATGTACACATGAAGGCAAACATGCAGTTACCCGTTCATACACTGTTCCAAGGAGCCTGGGGACAGCCTGGAGCGGCGCCAATTAACAGCAGCACTAACCACACAACAAACCTGCAAATTCTTTTGTTCTGTCAAGTTTGAGGGAAATTTCAAAAGGAACCGCTTTAAAAATCCGTCCTTTCAGGGGAATATTCGGCCTAAAGCATCACAGACTCCACACATCCAAACTGCCTGTTGTGAGGAATGTTTGATCTGTTTCTTTCTGACGAGATTCCTCTCCGTTACCGTCATCACTACTTTAACCTCCGCAGTAAAATCTCCCCTGGAGAGAAAACACACGGATGCATAACCACGCACAATCAGACGCACAGTCACACACGTGAAAACAACAATCAACACACTCATCGTTTAATGAATGGATTAGTGTGGGAGGATGAGGAGAAGAGGAACACAGCGATAGAGGGTCGGAAATAGAGACAAGGGGAAGGTTTGCGGGAAGATGAGGTATGTCGGAAACTACCGGGAGCAAACTGGAGGGTGGAGCAGGGAAAATGGTGGGTTGAGGGGAAAGATGAAAGGGGAATTAAAGGAGGGCGAGCGTTCGAGTGGGAGGGCAGGAAAAACAGCATAATGGAGGGGAGAGGCAGAATACGAGAGATGAGAGCCGCCGCTACGGTTAATTCATCCGAATTGAAAAGTAAGAAGTGATGGTGGGAGGACGTACGAAAGATGGAGGGAACGATTTTGAGTGGCGTGATGAATAATAGAAAGACAGGAGGTGCGTGAGGAATTAAGATGCAAAGAGATGGGGTGACAGAGAGAGGTGGAGGGAAGACGAGTTGAATCAGAATGAATAATATAGAGCAACGGCATCTGTCATCCCACCTGTTTCTTAAAAGTGAGCATAAAGAAGGAAATACAAAGGGAGACTTAACACAAAGGGGGCTGGTTGGTAAAGATTCAAATTAGATCCACCAAAGACGACCTGAGTGGCTTTATATGAGCGAGAAATTTAATTAGGAGAGATCATGAAAAGGAAAGGAAGCTACAAACACATCTGTCAGCTCCTTTTGATTCTAAATTCAGAACATTTTTTTTTTCAACACATTGTCATTCCCAAAGCCAGCATGCGGTGAAGAACATTTCCAAAGTTTCTCCAAAAGACTAAAAGGACATTGAACATGAAGGTATCAAGAACCCTTCAGCCTAAACAGAGGACAAATTTGTATTGAACCTGTTGGTGATCCTTGATGAAGTGAATAATTTATGGGATCAACCAAGGACAGACCCCACAGCCAGCAGACCTTAGGAAACAAAAGATGGCTTATCATCATCATGGATCATTTTAGTTAGCAACTAAGTCCGTCCGTCCGTCCGTCCGTCCGCCCGCCCTTCACTTTTTCCAGAATTTGGTTGTTCCCAGAGTCATCTCTTCCAGCTCTTACTCTTACAGGAGGGTTTTAGGACCTTCACAGGCCAGCTGAAACACTAATCCAGCTTGTCTTCTTCTTCATGCCCAGAACACCAATGTGTTTTGCCCTCCTGCAGTGGGGTGGGTCCACAGAAAGTCAAACCCATGTAGCACATTTATACTGAACCTGATAGGGCCCCATGTGTAGAGGACTGGAGGCCTTTTTGCACTGTAAGGCATGTGACATGTAGCCAATCAGAAAGCGAGGTAACATAAACACAGAGAGGAATCCAAAATACAAAAGACATAAAAAACTGACTCACCAGAAAGTCCGCTGGATGTTTACAGTAATTTTGAATTGTTTTTCTCTGTTAAAATAGTCCACAAACAATCAACATTGTTTCTTCCTCGTCTCTAATGTTTATTTACGCTGAACTCACGTCTCTCTGGAGGTCACGCAAGATGTCAAAGGAAACTCTGACATCTGAATTCTTAAAGATTTCAAGAAGTCTTGTGTGATTTCACGTGTCATTCTTTGAACTCTTTCACAAGAGAAATCTGTGAGATCTGACAGTATAGCATAAGAATCATGTCATTTACAAGTCTGAATTAAAATTGATAGATCTTTGATTTTAGCTCTGGCAAAAAATGTGGGTAAAAAAAATATGCATTGCTTCAATGAATACTATGCCTTTAATTTATTGCAAAGATGGAATGAGGCAGGGTAGATATTGAAAACTAAAAGATGTGAAAATCCTTCTTTTGGCTTTCAAAAATGATGTCTGACGGAACCCTTTGACATTGTAGTTTATCAAATTCTTTCATCCTACAGCTCTTGACCTCCAGTCAAACTCTGATTCTTTTGTACAAATTAGTTTTATTCTGACAAAAGTGTCTATTTTTAAGATGATGACTTATTTCATATAAGTTGGTATTTCTAACGGTATCTTTTTAAAAGGTCAACATATCTAAATCTATTTCTGTTCACTTATTGAAAGGTGTAAAAAAAAAAAAGAAGCTACCTGCTGTCACTGAGGTCGCCTTGATTGGTGAAAAACCTCATGTAGCATTAAAATGGTTATGAGGGTGAGATGAGAGAATGGATAAAGTCAGTGGAATTAATGCAGAAAAGGAGCCAGGAGGCAATTACGTTAGCATAAAGAGTGTTTCTACCTGAAGTTCAAAAAATCAATCTCAACTGGGCTTCAGACCAAAAGACCAGTAGGAACTTTACGTTTATTTTTAGTGACGACAGCAAATGTGTTTATGCAGCCTAATGGGACCTTGACATTAATAATAACTGCTACTCCTACTGATGGGTGCTGGAAATTATGATAGTGATGTTTTTTTTAGACAAATTTAGAAAAATTTGTGTATCAAAATCAAGTTTTTGATTAATAGAAAAAATACAAGCATCAGAGAATCCATTGGAGAAGTTTAAGTTACAAGGATGGAGAACTTTCTGAGTAAATGTTTGCATTTTATTACATAACAGATGATAAAGTACTGAGATCAGGAAAAAGACACTGTTTCATTTAGGTAAAAACAAACACACAAAACCACAGACAAAACATGACAGGTTTTATTGTGCCTTTCAACAATAAGGTAAAACAGTAAAAGTTTTATTTTTTGTTGATCTTTTTTTTAGGCATAAACCAGACATAGAAAAATGTAAAAGAAACACTTGATACTATTGACACGCACAATCATGTTTTTAAAAGATTAAAGAAAAATAAGAAAAAAATTATTTATATAAAAAGAATGATTTGTTTTACCCCAAATATTAAAAAACATGTTTTAAGCCAATTCAATAATGTCCTATTTCATATTAAAAACAAAAATCCTTGCTTTTTCTCCTTTATTAATCAAGACCCAAATAATTTAAATGCATTTCCTCTCATTTGTAGTCAAATTGTTGTGAAGCCCAGAAATATCTGAATGTAAAAAGTTTTTACTCTGTGACAAGATCCAGACAGTTTGAAGAATAGTTCTTTTCTTTTCTTTTCTTTTCTTTTCTTTTCTTTTCTTTTCTTTTCTTTTCTTTTCTTTTCTTGATTCTGTGGGCCATTACACCTGTTTGCTGTTATCATCAACTGTCTGCTTTAATACTGGTTTGGTCATATTTTCTCTTCCAGATTGTTGAAGTGAATTATTTGCTCCCATGTGTTCCTACAGTTACTCCTTGTGTTTCTAAAAAAAAATCACCTGTGTTCTTCCCACTTTCTCCCATGGTGCCAAGACTTCTGAACAAATACTCCTTTTTTTCCACTACATGTGTTTTTACATTGTACGGCTAGGCTTGACCTGCCCCGCTTCATTCAGCCTGGCCTTACTCTACCCCCCCCACCCCCAGTTGTCTTTGCATTGAGCAGAGAGCTGCCTCGATTAGGAAGGATATTATTAAACACTTGTGAATCTTATTTCATTTTATTTGTGACACAATATTTATGAATTACACCAAACTCAAAGAAAAAGTAGAGAATATTGAATTGGACCATCCAGCAGTATGATGCTTAAGACAAAGAGGGCAGGACGACCGATAAGCTAATGGTAGCTAATGCTAGCTTCTTGTTGTTTGATAGCTTTCTCCTGTTGTGTTGTAGTTGAACTTGTGTGGAAAAAAAACCTGTTGCAAATGATTCATGTAAAGTTTTTGCTCGAACTACTGAGCAGTTAAAAACACTTAAAGCTATTTTTTCCCTCACTGTATTTTAGAGTTGAAAAGGACATGTTGGCTTTCATTGTGCATACTTTGTTATTATGAACTTTTTTTTTTACATGGTTCATATTTATTGAAGTTTCTCATTACTGCTGCTGCTTGGTTCCTTAGTCCTTGGATGCTCTGGGGCAGTTTTGGTATTGTGTATAATGACCATCAGTTTGCCATCCAAACAATTCAGAGGCACAAAGTTTTAAGGTCAAACTTAGTCTCAAGCTGCTTTAACCAGTGAAGGTCACATTTAGGTAGACTTTGGCACCAATCCAATCCCCACAACCGAGAAAAGTGTTCAGTAAAACAAGCTGAACTCTAAACTTTAACAGAGAAAGTGAGCAGATGAGACAATAGAGATGATTGAATATGGTGCTATAATCGAGCCTCTTCTGCACTCCCATCAGCAGTTAGAGGGTGACTGTATGAGAGGTGATGGAACAGAAGCACTTAAGTTAATTAAGCAACCTTATCTGCGGTCCCCGCGCTCAGAAAAATGAGACGTTTGAATAGACGATAGCCACGTAATTACCCTTTATCTCTGCGTAGAGAGGTTAGGAGTTCTTTAATGAAGAGCAGTTTTGTTTAAGAGAGAACTTGAATATAAATGGTCGGTGCATCCATGTGGGTTTCTGTCTGTGTGTACGTGTGTATATTAGATGTGTGTGCGTAATGAGGGTGGCT
Organism: Anablepsoides rubrolineatus; assembly: GCA_031762495.1. Classification (NCBI taxonomy): domain Eukaryota; kingdom Metazoa; phylum Chordata; class Actinopteri; order Cyprinodontiformes; family Rivulidae; genus Anablepsoides; species Anablepsoides rubrolineatus. Next base: position 8,653,462 of record JARVGW010000221.1, read on the forward strand.
GCAAAATTAATAATTACTGTCTAGTTTGATCTTTGTCCTTTAGTAAGATCAACATCAAATTCAACAAACATAAAACCATTTCCCCCTCCAACACACACACACACACACACAATGTGTGCTGAGAACATAAAGTAAACGAAACATGATCCATTCATAGATGTTTATGGTCGTCTCTGTGTGTTTTCATGTGTGAGTTATTTCCTCAGATTTGAAGTGTTTATTTGGGAATGATGCCACACTCCAACATTGGTCTTTAAATTATAGTCTTGGAACAGAGGCTACTTCACGAATTACAAAATTCTAATTTCCATCTCTGATCCTTTTGATGAAAAGAAAAAAAAGAAACAGATCTTGATGAAAGTGACCCGCCTGCAATTATGAAAGATTTGGCTTCAAGCTGTTGTTAGGATCTGTCAGCACGTTATTTTCTGAGAGAGAGACAGTAAAAAGTAAAATCTGTGAAATTTTCTCCTGGTGCCAACACTGAGAGGGGTTGCTGATTGTGTGTGTCAAAATGTCATGATTGTGGGCTTTTTGTAATTAAGTTTTTTTTTTTATCTTCCTGTTTTTTTGCTGTCAGAATATTTTCAGTTTTGTTGCTGGTTCATAGTTATTATTTAAAAGTGTATTGTTTTCTGAGTTCATTTTGTTTTTTAGGTAATAATTCCATCCATTCTTCAGGTTTCCAGCTCCTTACCTCTGCCACTTACCTGGTAATTAATCCAGCTGTCACACACTAACATGCCTGTCATTACTTTCAACATTTTTGTCATCATTTCCTGTTCACTAAACTCAGGTTTTTGTGACCATACTGAATGTACATTAGAATAAAGTTAAAAATAAAACATGGATGCATGTTTTGTGGAAATGCTGTGGAGGTAAAAAACAGAACATCTGTAAAAAGTCAACCTGACTTTACACACAGAGCTCTGAAGTGTTTGATCAAATATTATCATTTGGATGGACAGTTTTTGATCTTTCCAGTAGAGTTTCTTAACCTTGAACTGCAAAAGTATAAAGGAAGTGCAACCCACAAATTTATACATGAGGCATGGGGCAAAACAATTAAAAATCACATTTTCAGGACAGGAAACCCTTTAGAGCAGAGGTGTCACAGAAGGTGACATGAGCATTATGATGGTCCTCAAAGAGCCAGTTGTAATTAGCTTTAACCTTTTGCATTTCACTTTGACTAAACACGAAAAATCACATTCCTAGTCTCATTGCTTAGACTAAGCACTGGTAACAAACAATAACTGAGCTCGACATGGTATTTCCTGCATATAACAGTGTTTTAACATATCTTCTTATAAACATTGAAAAGTACTACATGTATGATTGAATAAATTTGAAACAAATAGTAGAGAAATACTATTAAAAGTAAAATTAAGACAGTTTAACTCACTGTTGAGTTGTGGTGAGTATCTTGAATTCGGAATTCTCCCACTTTCCAACAAGAAATTCCCACAGGAGTGGCGTTTTCAATTTAAATTTACAACCTGGGCTGCAGCAAAGTAACTGGTGAAAATGCAGTAAAAGATACATTTTTACACAGTGATGTATGCCACCTATTAGCTTATGGCTTCTGGCTACTTTTGAACCCTGTGCCTTTCCACCTAGTGATGGGATGCTGTCATTGTGCAGATCAATTAATCAAGATGCATTATAGGAAATGCAGTTTATGGTCAATGTTGACTTTAAAGCAGCATGTTCTTTTATTTAGGACATTTTTAGGACATTAATACATCTTTGATGTTCTCACAGGCCACATAAAATGCCATGGGCCACATTTGGCCCAAGGACCTTGTGTTTGACATATGTGCTTTAGAGATGTTTTATAGGAGTTCACTCACAAACCCAGAAATATAACAGTATCTACTAAATGTTTTATTTATTTTTACATTTTTTTATTTTTTATCACATAATGCATGCAGAATGATGACTTTACATGGGTCAGCTGAGATGAAGGGGTATAAAAAGACCACAGACAAGACAGAGATAGAGACTGGTGGGATGTTTTTTTTATCTGGACTCTGTGAGGAACCACTACCCACTCACAAGATAACACCTGGAGCCGTATCTCTGTGGAACCAGTAAATTCATCCAGCTGTTCTACATTATTCTGTATTCCAGCCTCAAACAACAATGTTTTCCTGGTTTGGTGCTCTGAGGAGGAAGATGGCATGATGTGTGACAACTTGTCCATCTTTCCTTTGGGTTCAAACCAGCAGGGTGTAAAATGATACTTTGTTATGCTGTGCACTGTAGACCAAGTCATGTTTGTATAAAGATTTACTATTTAAGTGTGTTGTGGTTCAAAAATCCTTTGTTTCACAATAAAAAATGTGGTATTGCTAATTATACACAACTTTTTTTCAGTCTCTCTAATATGATCTGCTCAGATATTTTTTATTAAGAGCACATTGTGTAGGTGGCCCACACAACTTTTGGTTCAAGTTTTAATGATCATAAATGTCATTCTTTTATTCCCTGCAGACGGAGGGAAAATGAAATGTGCACACAAATGCTTCAGGTGGAAGAAAGGTTGATGGAGAGATGGGAAAGAGGGAAAGAGAAAGAAAGAGAGGAGTTAATCTGGGGATTTAAAGAGGAAGAGGAGTGAAAGAGCCTTTGATCAGCGGGGAGAGATGAAATAAAGTCATCTTTGTTCCATTACCACCCAGTCGCAGTGGAAGTGGAAGTGCAGTGTGTGTCTGCATGCATCTTTGTCACACACTGAAAGGCCCAGTGGTGCACACACTCACTTCACTTATGTTCAAAGACATGTTCATCCAAGGCTGCTCTTATCCAAATCGGAGGTTTTTAGAGGGGCAGGTTGGGTGCAGTGATAAACGGGGAATGATGAGGTGTATTATGTGTGTGTGTGTTTGTGTGTGTTGGAGTGTAGTGTGCAATTGATTATCTCCTCCCTCAGAACATTAAGGAATACCGCTGCAGAGAATACATTGTGTTCACTACTTTAATCCTTCTGACATCCAGAGAAACGTCTTTTATACCACTGTGGGTTTGTGTGAGCAGCATTTTAACCTTATTCACCCCACAAATGTTTAGGACTGAATATCATGCTGGATTGAAAACTGAAAAGACCCCAAAGCCTCTTAGTGTAGAACGATCCACGAGTGCTGTCCATTTAACTGAGGCTGTCTGTGATTTGTTGTTTAAGTGCTCTATGTTGTTCTCCCTTTTTGTTCCCATGTTTGTTTTAATACAAAATAACTGAGCAAAAAATAAATAAAAATACTAAACTGAACAAGTTTGTAACTTTGACTTTTAAACACACATAGAAATCATTTCAAAATAAACTGATTCACTTCTCTAATATTGTCATTCAACCTTTATTTAACCACAGTTAGATCTCACTGAGACCTGGCCGAGAATGGCAGCAGCACCAAAACCTAAAACCTTATAAGTAAAATACAAGAAAAAACACACCCATAAAATGTAAAATAGAACTAAAACAGAGTAAAATCTGTTAAAAATAGTTATATTTTTACCAGATGGACAAGTCATGTCATGTCTGAGAGACCAAGGTGGTTTGCTGCTGTCTTTAAATTACTTCAACTTGGCAGCAGAGCAGCTCAGTGCATCTTTTTCTTTACTCACAGACCAAAAAACCTTAGGTTGCCTTCCAGCCCAGGTCTCCTTTACAAAATAAATCTGTTGCCTGGTTAAATAAAGGTAAATAATTAAAACCATCGTCACAGTTTTTTATTTATGGACTTAGTTTTTATGGTTATTAGCGAGTATAAAAATCCACAGCAGCAACCAGCTGGAGCACTTTTAATGATAAGTGAGGCACTTATGGCAGAAAAGGTATATTTCTAGAATAATGCAAAAAACCTACATCAGTGTAAAGGTTTAACTGCCTTAAAGTCTTTAGGATTAGAGTTAGCAGCAGCACTTTAGTTGTAACTAACCATTACTCCAAACTCAAAAAGCTAATGGGAACAGGTAAGATATTAATGTTATTCATAAAGATAGCGCAAATATATATTTTTGACAAAGTTACCAAGTACATGCAGCAACATATAAACTGTGAGCGGGATGTTTTTCTTTGAAATGTGGTCAAGAAGATTTTGAATGAGCAGAAAAAGCACATTAAAGTGTATGTAACTCAAGTTTCACTGAAGTGCAGCACTTGATTAGATATATTTAATTGCCTTTCACCTCTGCCTCTCGGTATAATGCAATGCAATCCAACAGCACAACTCAGTGTCGTACTCATAATTATAATAAAGTTGAAAGCGTTCCAACAAAATTGAACATTGCATCTAATTTATGGCAGGACTGTATGAGATTTATCGAAGATGGAAAGGTTATTCAAGATGTACATTTGCCAAACTAACCATTTAGTCCTCATCCCCATCAAGCATTCTCTCATAAAACTGATTAAATATTATTGCAGGAGCCTTTAGATAAAGCATAAAGCTGGATTTACACCTCAGATGGTTCTGCGGTCTGCTTCTGGCTGCTCACTACTTCCTCCCTTTCATTTAAGAAAGAAAAAAACTGAACTTCTCTCAATGTCATCCTGATTTTTCCTTCCTGACCTGCTCTCACCTGTTTCTCAGCTGTGCTTCATTCTCTATCAGGATTAATCTTCTCATGCCAGCTTTATTTCTGGACAGAAAGTTATGTTAAGTTGCAGAGTTGTTCGTGCTTTGGTTGCTTGTTTCTGCTTGCCTGCTTTCTGACCTTTTTGCCTGTTAATTGGGAGCTCAGTACTCAGGAGGTCTGTTCCAGGAGGTGGGTTTTCTTTTTAAAATGCGAGTTTGTTAACCCTGAGATGGGGCCAGCTCTGGGTTTTCCATTCCAGGTTAGTCAGAGGTAACTTCAGCTCTGAGTCAGCCACCAAGGGAACCAGCTATGTGAACCTACCCTGATCTCTGGCAGGTTTTCTTCAACAAACCCACTCTCTTCGTGACTTCTTGATCATAGTGTTTCCCTCGTTTTACTTGAATAACAAAAAATCTAAACTAACTTCACCACTAAACAATTTAACTGAACAACTTTTAAATTGCAATAATTGGAGCAGTTATTAGTTATAGTAGTACCAGTCCTTTTTGTCACAGAAATATTGTGTTTCCAAACCAATAAGAAAAAGGGAGTGTAAGTATAGATTTTAAAACAAATCTTCTTAATCGATTGGGTCATGGGGGCAGCAGCCTAAGCAGAGAGACCAGTCTTTCCTCTCAGCCACTTGGGCCAGCTCCTCTGGAAGAATTCCAAGGCGTTCCCAGGCCAGCTGAGAAACATGGTCCCTCCAGTGTGTCCTGGGTCTTCCTCTGGGCCTCCTCCCAGTGGGACGTGCCCAGAACACCTCACCAGGAGGCATCCAGGAGGCATCCTAACCAGATGCCTGAGCCACCTCAACTGGCTCCTCTCGACGTGGAGGAGCAGCGGCTCTACTCTGAGACCCTCCTGGATGACTGAGCTTCTCACCCTATCTCTAAGGAAGAGCCCAGACACCCTGCGAAGGAAACTCATTTCAGCCACTTGTATCTACGATCTCGTTCTTTCAGTAACTATCCAAAGTTTGTGACCATAGATGAGGGTAGGAACGTAGACCGACTAGTAAATCGAGAGATTCGCCCTCTGGCTCAGCTCTCTCTTCACCACTACAGATCGGTACAGCGCCCGCATCACTGCAGATGCAGCACCAATCGGCCTAATTATCTCCACTGTTTCCCTCATTCGTGAACAAGACCCTGAGATACTTTAACTCCTCCACTTTGGACAGGACCTTTTCCCTGACTCTGAGGAGGCACTCTACCCTTTTCTAAGTCAAGGCCATGGTCTCGGATTTGGAGGCACTGATCCTCAACTCAGCAACAAACTGCTCTAGTGAGAGCTGGAGTTTTACAGGGACCTAACAGCTCGTATCAAAGGGCTTGGCACCAATACTCCCAATCTGTCATTGGAGGAAGACTCCCCTAACCACTCACCCACATCTGCCTCGTCTATGTCCCTCTCCCCAGAAACACACTCCAGCTCCTCCTGAGGCACAGTCAAATTACCCAAGATGTTCCCAGGTCAAAGAGAATATATAATCTCTCCAACGTGTTCTGGGTCTGCCCTGGGGTCTCTGAAAAACCTCCAAAGGGAGGCATCAAGAAGGCATCTAAACTAGATGTCAGTTTAAATGAGTTTAGAGTGCATTAAATAAAATATACAATACTGACTCAGTTATCTGTATTTTCCATGCTCATGCTTACCCCTTCACCTGTAATTTTCACAAGTTTGATAAATATCAAACATTTCTCAGAAAGTTATGTGCATGTAAGCCCTGTTAGCTTTTGTAGATACAAAGTTTGTTTTAATATATGAAATGCTCAAGTCAGCCGAGCAAATAGAAATACATATATATAGTTTAACCCCCCCCCCCCCCAAAAAAAAAGCGATGTACATGATTTTAACACATAGTGAGCAATATGAATGGTGTTTAACTGTTTTATAAATGCATATTAATGCTTTATAAAGTGTTTACAAACTCATGAATAATCTACTTATAAAGCACACATATATTATGGACTATGATACCAGTTTCATCTTTGTACATCTAAAAATGGCAAAATGATTGCATTTTCAAAAGTTAGCTTTAGAGGTTAGCTTAAACTTTTGATTGCCATTCAGGGTGTGTTGGCTTTGTTCTAAGCTACCACTATGTCAAATTTCATCTCAAAATGGTGATAATTGTCTGAGTTGTGGCAATTTATTTTTAAACATAGTGGCCATCTTAAATTTGGAGTAGCTTTAAGCATGAATCTATTTAACTACAACCAAATTGTACTGCTAGGTCCAAAAATGACAGTTTTAAATATTTTAATATTTATTGTGGCAAAAAAAAGCATTGACTGATGAAATATTTTTCTAACAGACATTTTCAGCAATAATTCCTTAATTTGTCAAACTAACATGTTATAATAGAGATCCCTATCAGCTGCTGTCACATCAAATTGTAATTCATGTGAAATGTGCTGATTTTGAGCAATTTTGTGGTGATCCAGGGTTGCTGGGATGGCCATTTTAAATCTGAGCAGGATGAAATTGCTCGACGGTGACAGAAGACTGTTTAATGATGATTTTGTGAGGATTTCATTGATTTATGTTGAGTGGTTCATGAGATATTTAAGAGTACAGCTACAAATCTGATCATTTTTGTATCCATCCAGACTTATTCTACAGTTAAGATAACTCTGTTAGGACATGTTCATTCATGTTTTGTTCAGTAGCTTTTTGAGAAAGGAGGGATTTCAATTATTTCCCTCCTATATGGTCATTAAAGGGTTCTGTCATTTTTAGAAGCTATTCTATGATAAACATGTCTCCCACACATGAGATTACACAATCACTGCTGAGGGAAGGAACACATGTAAAAGCTGCTCAAAGGGGTGTTATTATGAGAATGTGCGGCTGTGTCTAAAAGACCAAAAATTCCAACCCAGACTTAAAGATTCACCTCTTCATCACTGAGGCCTCAAGAAGATTCCCAGAGGTGCTGTTAGACCTTGTTCCCTAAAAGCTGGTGCAGCTCAGCGGTGTCTTTTCACGTCTCCTATGAACTGAAAAGTGATGTTTTATTTCCCCTCAGAACACAAAGAGGGTCGAGTCCGGATCAGTCCTGAAGTGAAAGAGGAGAAACTTTCAGGCAGATTACATCACACCGAGGAGCCTGGAACGTGTCGGTCTGACAAAGTCAAACAATCAACCTTGGATAAGGCGTTTTATTGAAGTTGGAGATGGCAGAGCTGTGGCTAATATCAAAGAACCAGATCTAATCTTTAACCCGCCAAGGGTAAAAACTAATTGAACCTCTCCAAAAAACTGAATCAGCTCATACAAAACTACCACCAGGAGGAAAGTTGCCCTTTAGCTTTTGTTTGGTGATAAGATCGTTTCCATCTTTGCTCAAAATTAAGTTTGTAAAATAAATAAATAAACTTGTAGATTTTTGTTTTAGTCAGATCAAAATTCATTTTTATGTACTTTGTTAATGGATTCAGAAATCTACCATTGCCAGGTCAAAATGTATGTTTTTTTTAGATCTTTGGTTAAATAGGGCAGCAGCATCACATTCAATGGTTGATCTGGTTTAGAATCAAGCTGATTCAAAAGAGTGTCTGTTGGCAAATTATCTCATGAACCACTGAATGGATTTAAATTAAAAATTTAAGTAATCACTGCACCTGATTACCCACAATCGACTGGAAGAAGAAATCACAATAATGTCTATAGTTCAGACAAATTCACATTGTGTTAAAAAATTGCTGTGCCTGTAGCTGAGAGTTATTTACAACACATACTGTACTCTGAGCTTGACATCACACAAAACTGCAGAACGACTAAAAGGCTACAACTTTGTAAATTTAATTTGTAAATGAAAGGAATTATCATTTTCAAGTATGTTATTTCCTCATGTGTGATGTGATAATTTAGCTGTCAGTCTGTTCTGTCTTCTCACTGTGTATTTGCTATAAAAGTATTTAGCGTGTTTGTTTTTGCAAATTTTGTTTATCTTTTAATTTCGTTTGCCTCCTGTCCTCTGAGAATTTTCCTGGAGGCTTTCAAATTCCAACTCATGACAACAGAAGAACAAACAAAAAACAACAAACAATAATAAATCAGAGGAAACTTAAATCCAAAGTAGAGCTGTGCCAAGTTATCCAATATGCTGGAACCAACAACCTGCCAAGAGCAGAAAAGTTACAAAAATATTGAGATTTCTTTTTTTAACTTTGTAGGGTATTTAATTTTAAAAACATAAAAATATTCAAGGCATATTTTTTGAAAGATCTTTAATTTAATTTAGGTGCCAAAAACCATTTACACATTTCTGCAAACAGATTTTAATGAGGGACTGACAGTTACATAGTTTGGACTTTAGATGGGTTTGTATAAAAAGAAGATCGTTTTTATTTCTGAAACCGTTTTGTTTTAGTTAATGGCCTGACACTAAGTAGAAAATTAGTGCCTTTAATAAAAAAAAATTAAAACATTCAAAACATTTTTAGTTAAAAACAACAACAACTTCTGTTTTTGCAGAGTTGAAGCTAAGAGTGGTAATAATTTGCTTCACAGCTTCCACACAAATCAAACATCCTGTTGCTTTGACTATACTGTATGGTTTTATTTTGTATACTTTTGAAAGAAATTCTTTCTGTAATATAAACATATTTGGTTACATTCTTATGTCTGACTTAAATGTACCACCTCCAGCGTATCAGTAACAGTCTGGAAGTTATTTGGAACATATTAGTAAGAAAAAGTGTTAAATTCTGAATTGTCACACTCCAGTGTTGTATCTGATTGTGTTCATTGATGGTTATCAGCCTGTTGCTTTCCATGTGGTGGAGTGAGACCAGAACTGTTTTTAGCTTGAGCAGCATCCTCCTCTCAGACACCTGTCAGTGGGGTCTGATGCCCTCCCTACAACCTTTATGGCTTTGCAGATCAGTTTGTTGAGCCTGTAGGCGTGCACCTCCCACAGTCTGCTGTCCACCACAGAGCAGAGCACTGACCACTACAGACTCACGCAGACTCACGTTTCCTGACAGATGTTGAAGGAGCGTGGCGATCTCAGAAAATAGAGACGACTCGGACCTCCTACCCCTCATCTTTTTTTTTTTTTTTACTTTATTCATTTCTTTAAAAATAACAAAATAAATTTATATACAAAAAAAAATACTAATCAAAAATAAAATGAAAGGCGACAAAAAGAAGAAAAAAAATCTTATTTTCTTCCCAAAATTGATATTTTTAAACAATAATAATCTGCAAACAAGCTAAACTAAACAAAAACAACCTTAAATCCTTGTTGAACAACAATTCATATGAATACACATTATATTATGTCATATTTCTTTAACAAAGTCACTTTTATCATTCTCTTAAACATAAACATTGATCTGGCATTTTTGACATGATTTTGACATGTTAAGCAGCTCATCTGGGCTTACAGCATCTCACAGCACTCACATCGTCTGGGTCTGAGCTCCAAACTCTAATGTCATTCATGTCAATAACACTGCTAATCAATAAACCTCCTAATTTCAGTCTGTCTTCCTGTGAGTCTTTCCAAGTTGAAATAAATACCAACCTTATAAGTCATAGAGTCATACACGAGATACTAACTACTAACAGAACATCACTTTAAAAATAACCAGACTATCTGTTTAGGCTCCAGGTGGTTCTTTTCACAGCGTGACAAAAAAGCCTGTAATCAGCCCCATCTCCCTCTTTGATGCACCCAACTGCAGCAGAGCCACCAGAAAACCTCTGACAGTCTGTCAGTCCACAATCCTCAACCTGTCTCGCTGGCAGTTTCTCCCCCCAGAGAGCCGGCTTGATTGGGAGAAGTCAAAAGGAACATGACTCTTGCAGTGCAGCCTGGCTGATGCAGGTGAACATAGATGTGATTTAGCAGGAGGATAATGGGATTCTCCGCTCCAGTTTGGGGCTGGGAGGTAAACTGGAGCAGGTCCAGGTGTGGTTCTGCCATCCAGCAGAGCTGCAGGGTCTTCATGATGGAGATGTCAAAGCTACAGGTCTGGAGTCTTTTGACTCACTGGGTTGTGGTGTTGTTGGCACAGCAGGTACGACGATGCAGAATTAATGCTGCACAGATTATTACTCCAGCTGTGATTTGCTCCTCTGGAGGTTTAAATGCTCTGAAAAAGTGCAAGAAATGAAATAAAAACACCAAGTAAGTGTTTGTCCAAATTTAGTATTCTCTTAAATCTTTCTAGTTTAGTGTGTGTGCGTGTGTATGTGCATATGTGTGGCGGGTATTCCCTACTATGTGGGGACCATAGTCCCCAAAAGGGGAAATGCCATTGGTGGGTCAGGTGTATAAATTGAGTAGGGTCAGGTTAGGCCTGTAAGGTTAGGTTTAGAGACAGGAATCAAGGTCAGGCTGTAGAAATGAACGGAAGTCCCCAATGTCCCCATAAAGATAGCTGTACTAGACGACATGCGTGTGTGTTACAACAAAGACCATATAGTGAGACAGAGACAGAGGCAAGATTGTAAAAGGAGGGTGACATAAACTAATCTCTCTCAGCAGGCCACTTTTCCCTGGAGGCAGGAAGTTAATTTCAAACATAAACAAACTGAACACACGCACACACAGACACACACACACACACACAGATACAGATGCACAAACTGCAAGTACATTTGGTGGAAAAAATGAAAACCTTTCAACTACATCAAACAGTCAACAGTCCTAATAGCTAAAAAATTATATGTAAACAGAAAACAGAGAGTGTGTGTGTGGGTGTGTGTTTGTGTGTGATGCTTGAGTCTGAGAGCAAACACAAGAGAAATATGCTCTTACACATGCAAGTTGATTAAATGTCAAGACGTCTCCTGCAAGAAAACAATAATGCTTTCAGGTTTTTGCTGAAGGGAAAAAAAAACATGTACAGAACACAAGGATCATATTTAGGACTCTTTTTTTTTAAATTATTATTAAATTATTATTTTCACCTAGTTAATCATATATTAGACCTAAAGCGTATTTTTTCTCAAAGACAAAAAAAAAAATCAGTTTGGAAAATTTTATGAACTTCTGAACTAATGTTTTTATTGGCAGCTGGATAAGAGATAAGGCCTTTATTGTCATCGTACAGAGCACAATGAAATTACATTTCAGAAAACCCATTCAGAAGAAGACAGAAC
>JARVGW010000221.1:8674588-8687187 GCA_031762495.1 Anablepsoides rubrolineatus
TCTGGCCAGCAAAGTCCAGGGACCACAGCCGGCCTGCGACCCTCAGCAGAACTGCTTGCAGACCGAGTCCAGCTCACTCAAGGCAAAAGTCTGAGTGCTGATAGAACAGCAATCCTTCAATGGTCAGACAGCCAGGAAATGGCCCGAATAGCTACCAACGCTGATTTGTAGAACACCAGGAAACAACCAAGTAAAAATAAAATAAAAAATAAAGCAATAAAGATCCAGGGTTAACTGAGAGAGCCTTATGAACCCCCTCAAAAGAACTGATGGATGGACCTGGACTTCAGCCTGTTCTGTTTTGCCAGTAAGTATAAAAGAACGCCTACTTTAGCAAAATCTGACTAAAAGATTAATTAATTTTATTTTGTCTCTATCAGGTCAGGTTGGTGACATGTCCCAGTTTAATCTCTTTATTTTCTAAAATACTCTCAGTCTGATATGACTTCGTTTTTCTTTTTAATATTGAGTAGTTGGGTAATAAGAGCAGGTGAGGCTCCTCGTGCCCAAACAGACAATATTGCATGAAATCCTAACAATATTTGAGCTGTGAGCGGTCAGGGTTAGAGAGTTTTAATTTGGCAAGAAAAGGCAGAGTATTTGTTTAAACTGCAGGAGTTTGAAATAAAATACAATTTAAAAAAAAAAAAATAATATAATAGTAGCTCAAGCCAAGAAAGGAACAAGTCAAACAGACTTTATTACAGACTTGGGAAAAAAATGCAATAAAGCAGGCAATCAGAGTTTTTAACTAATTAGATAATAAATTTCATTACATTCCCTACAAAATGTACTAATAAAATTATGTAATCAGATTTATATGCCAACATTATGTTTATTAGTAACTGATTGCATCTCAACATATTGGAAACATTTTGAGTCAAGCAAAACTCTCTTTTTTTCAAAACATCTTGAAATTTAGATTTTGTTTTTCTCATAATCAGCCAATTTGATTTCATACACACAGAATAAAATTAGCATTCTCTGACAAAATCATTTGTTGCTTGACATACAAGAGAAGCTGTCACGCAATCTGTTAATGCTCAGGACATTTGTTGGGCAGTAGTCTCAGCTACTACCCCCCCAACTTCCAGCTCAGTGTCTGTAAAATCAAACGGATTATCGTCATTTATGTGTTTGCTCGGTTAATTAGCTGTGGTGGCCATTTTGAATCAGGTTGACTCCAAACGTTAATCAGTATTAAATGTGCATCTGAGGACTATTGTCTTAGAGTTTCATTCAAATCTGTCCGCGTGTGCGTGAGCTGCATCGCTAACAGACAGACAAGCGTGCACACACGCAGAGACAGAGAATTATGTGATCGCTCGCCTTTCATTAAAAGCATAAAGCAGTATCTGTGTGTTGTGTTATGTGGATTTTTAAAAAGTTACATTTAAGTAAAGGTCTGGTTAATGTTAACAAAGTCTTCACTTTAGAAAAGTTCACAAAAAACTTAACTACTAGCTGTCTTAATTATTGATGCACTGCAGGATTAGTAGCTATAGTCAACTCAAACATTCTCTAACCATCAAAACATGTGGTGTGAAACTGCATTTACACACACACTATATAGAATAGTTAATTAATGAGTTATTAGGCATGAATAAAAAAGTAAGTATGTTGATTTTGGAAGTAATTAACCTTTATGGGTAAAGCATTATTGGATTCGATAATTTATAGCTTATTAAGTATGAATCATCCTTTAGTATAATGTTTTCAGTGTTAAGTTAGTATTTATTAATGCTAAAGAAAGACTAGATAAGGTGTAGTTTTTATAAAGTGTTAGGATGTTGTGTAGAGATGAGCTAACGCTTTGTAGATGTTCTGTAAAAAAGCAGGGTTCAGTCCGATGTCCTTCCCTCGCCTTCAGGGTCAGCGGCTCTTAATCCTCTGCACTGTTTCATTAATCATCTAAACACGCCCTCCATCACTCTCCCTTGACACTTTTTAATTCAGCCGGTGGCGCCATACATCACAAGCAAGATGTACAGCAGAGAGCAGGGGCCACGGGCAGAGGCTCAAACTTGAAACAGTGCACAGGAAGCATAATTATCATTGATGATCAATTTAATATGACACGCTCAGAGACTAATGAAATATTAAAGACTGCTCAATCAGACCCGGCAAAGATTGTTTGTTATACTTACATTAGTCGTAATATTTCCCTGTCAGGGTGGGCCACAGAAAGTATTAAACGACAACAACAGGGTCTGATCGATGGAGCGGCGGCAAATTAAAGGAAAACCTAAACAAATGAATATGCTTCCATACAGGATTTACCAGCAGAGTCTGGGATCACTTGTCTTCTTAAAAGAAAAAGGGGGTGGCTGAAAATCAATACAAAATGAATCTGTGTGAACATTTTCATCCTGCGCCAGGCTGGAAGAGTTCAGTCCTCCTCCACGACAGAGGCCAGTCCTCAGCACTGAAAGACACGTTTAATGGTTGGCCTAGTTTTAGGAGGAAAATGAATTGTGTGATATTGTCTTTAAAATCCAAATTAACAACACATCTAATGTTAACAAGATTAGATGCATATTGCTCTTGCCTGAAGCTGTCACCTTTAATAAAAGCTGGATCTCATTGAGCTGCAAATTATTAGAATTTTTACTTTAAATCAAACCAAACTACTTTTTTTATGTGCATGAACATCACTGCAAATTGTGCGTTCTTGAGAATGATGTGGATTTTTTGTGTCACAAATTAGCCCCAACGTGTCTAATTTCTATCTCAGTTTGATTTCAGTTTATTCTCTTTGTTCAATCAGTTTCAGTTTGGTTTCAATGGTCACTAAACTCTGCCAACGTTATCTCACACATGAACTAATCTGTGTCTACTCTGTATAAATGTCTCGTGAATTTTTTTCCGAGCATATTCAAAGTTCCAGGGAACGCGAGAGTGAAGCGCCATGACGCGAGAAGAAATGCAGAACCAAATCAAACTTTTTGAGACATTCTGGAAACTTTCTCACAAATGTAATCACAATTTGTCGCTGACAGTTGCAGTCCGGTGAGATACTTTGCGATCCCTCTGTTTTCAGTTTTGTGCAAAGGGGAAAGGGATAATTTTAGGAAACATATCATAATAAAGTAACTGGCACAAAAACCTTTGTAATGTTTGAGTCGGTGCATTCAGATGTTACATTTTTCACCATTTATATTTATTTTTAACTTCCCGTTGCTCTTATATTTGATTTATGCAGTTTGTTGCAGACTTGAGAAGAATTTTTTGGTTTTTTTCCTTGTGCGCTAAAAAAATGTTTTTTTCTTTCCAGCTGGGAAAGCTTAATATCTAAATATTACTTGAGGTTACCTCTTTATGATGACATCAAAAATTCCACATAAAAAAAAATAAGAGTAGAATTCAGATCAAGTATCAATGAGCTATACTGATGAGGAAGACAAATCAAGCCATATCTCTGGAACTGCTAATGTCAAACCAGGTAGCTTAAATTGTAAGGAATCAGAAAATGTGGTTGTGTTATTTAGCCAAATCTGACTTAATCTTCAGTTTGATGTGATGGGTCACAAATGGGAATATTTGCATTCCTCCAACTTCTTGTAGAAGTATAACATGTTGCAAAGAAATGTTTTAGAGAACAGGATTTGGGCATATATGTAAAATGAAAGCTCCTTCCAGAGGACAAATTCATTCCCTAAAAGGTGCAAAAATATTGAATCTTAGTGATATTGGTCTTGCTGTAAGACAAAACTGGTGGATTTAACTAGCTACTTAAACTACAGCCTCAACTCTACATCATATGGTTCTTATGTAGTTAAAGCCAACCAAATATCTGACCTCAATATGCACTGTTTTTAAAAGTTGAAATTAAACAAGAAAAAAACGACTTTGACTCTACTAAATTTAAACCAAATGAATCATCAAATGTCAAAGAAACGTTCACAGAAACGACACAAGTGGTTTCTAAAAGCTTCTGAACAAGGTGCTGTGTTCTAAGAGGCATTTAACCAACAAGTAGTGAGGTGTTTTTCTGTTAAGTTTTTTGACTCATGTGGTCTAATTTTTGTTCTATTTCAGAAAAAAACCTGGGTCACAAATGATAGTGTTGTTTTTGATTACATATTTGTCTAGTTTGCCACTAAATAACAAATAAAGAAAGAAAAAAAAAGTCAAAGAAACTCCAGAGAGCCTAACTTTTCTTTAAAAGCCATGTGAGCAAATCTTAACTCCTATCCAGCAATGAATCGACTGTTTCTACTAATCACAGGCAGTAAATTGGTGAAATTTCTCTTCTTTTTCTTTAACAAGCTGTTGCGCATTATTATTTATTACTGTGGAAAAATCAGTGCAGCTCATTTCATATGAGGGTGCAGAGAAACATCTCTTAAAGAACAGACACAGCAACACAGTGAATGACTGGAGTTTGATTGTAAAGAGTCTTTATGCAGTGGATACATTGATAGGTCTGTGTGTTTTGATGCTGCAGGCTCCAATTTTCAAGACAGAAAAATATTTAAATGAAAAAAAGGGAAAAAAATCTATTTTTTCGCTGTCTTGCATTCCAAATTTTGATGAAAGAGCCTCTACCATCTGTTAGCTGTCAGAGTGTGTGTTGATGATCAGCCTCAGCTACTACCACTCCGGATCTTAGCTCAATATCTGTAAAACTGACAGAGTTATAGGTGTTTTTGTGTTCAGCCAGCTACAAATTGGCCTGCTCCTTGGTTCAAATAAAGCCACCATTGTATACTAACCATTGTAGTCATTTTTTCCTGCTCAGAAATGCGAGCCAACAGCATTGTGCTCATGCACCTCATCTGCATCCCAGACTGTTTGTGTGTGTTTGCACATCAGGAGAAACAGTGTGTGTGCGCACTGGACTCAGTTGTGTTCTAAGATCAGGAGAATGTGTGTGTTACTTCACTGAATACCTTCATTTGTTGCATCAAAGGTATTTTTTTCCCATCCAGATCAATAAATCTGAGTATTTTGGTGACGAGCCAACCATTTATGGAAATTGTTTGTGCATTTCAGAGGAATGCCTTTATCATAACATATTCACAAACTTATTGATGAAGAGACAAAAACGACAGTCAGCTTAGAAACGAATCAATATGCAGTTTTATCATCTCTACCTTTTACTAAATGTTCTTTTGCCCTCTTGCACGCAATAAAAATGATCTTAAAAATAAATAAAGTTTCAGACTGCATTTCTTTTATTTCATGTTGTAAAAGTTTATTTATACAAATGGTTGAAACAACACAGAATTGAACTTCTACACAGAGACACATGTTCTGAGCTGGGCTGAACCCCTCAGTGTTTCCAAACCCTAACATCTCTTCTCATCTGTTCAATGTGTCTTTGAGTTTCCACTCATGTGTTTTTGGTGGTTCAGGGGTTTTTATGTTGTAGAAGGAGCTGAGACAAAAGGCTGTCAACATCCTGGTCCATCTCTGTTCCAACCCTCACTTACGGCCATGAGATGTGGCTAATGGACTCCAATTTTTTATCAATTCAAGGCATTTTCTATGACGAAAGCTTTCCTTTTGCACAAACTCATAATACAATAAATGAAATCTTACCACATTTTTACCCCCTAAAATAAAGACTTCCATTGTTTGTTTGTTTTTTAATGAATTCAAAATGTGTTCACAGTTCAAATTGAGATTATAGTAAATTGTGGTATAAACTGCTCTTCATGTCATGTTTTTGTTCAAGGTTAAATTCTTGTTTGCTTTGGGAGTTTTTCTTACTTTTTGATGAAGTTGTCTATAAATAGTCTTTCAAAGGGTGATTTTGTAGCAGCTGCTTTCTACTTGAAAAGCAAAGTCCTTGTTAAGGGAGCTGTTACCTGCTGGGAGGTTTTAATCTTGTTGTCAACAACTGAACCATTAAGTTTGTGCAAATCTGCACTTAGTTTAGTGCATTATTCCAATCGTAGTGATTTATATTTATATTTAATGCCTGGAAGTCTTGCTTTGGAGTAAATACTCATTTCAAGAGCACAGTAGACCTAAACAGTTATTAGAATAATATATATATAATTTTTCAGCTAATATAAATGTGTTGTGTTTCAGAGTCAGTCTGTGACACATCATTGTCTTCTGGCCTCTTCATATGCACACCTTAGCTTTAGCTTTTGATTTCTCCTGGATTACAGGACACCTGACAGAGGACAGGACACAGTGATGTGTTCAACATGAACTTTTTCTGACAGGAACCCCTTCAAAAGCTGAAGCTCCCACCCCTCCTTTTGATCTCAGTGGTCTGCATAATTTAAGAAAAATATATTAAAGCGCTACAGACTCCTTAAATATGAGCCATATGATTTGAACAAGAACAGTAACTGATTTGTACCCACTGATGCTTTGATTGAGCTGACAAAAACTTTGTTTATGTGGTTTGCTAAAAGTATTTGTAAATTAAAAAAAGCTTTTCTAAAAGGAATACATATCTCATGTAATCTGAACGACTCTCAACCACACCAAGATTAAGTTTAATATCTGTTTAACTGACTGAGTTATTGTCATGTTTTCAGTTTGCAAAAGTTGATTAGTGGTGACCATTTTGAACCAGGTTGACTCCAAATGTTTATCAGATGTAGATGAAAGATGCAGATCCAATAATTAATTTCTGAGATTTTCATTCAAATCCATCAAGTGGTTCAAGAGATATTTTGCTAACAGACAGACAACGTTAACCCAAACATCCATCCATAATCTATACCCACTTCTTCCTTTCAGGGTCACTGGTGTCCATATCCATCAGTCACAGTGCGAGGAGCGGGGTACACCCTGGACAGGTCACAAGTCCATTACAGAGAGACAAACAACCATCCACCATCTCTCACACCTACACAATTTAGTGTTACCAATTAACCTTACAGTCATGTTTTTGGTGTGTGGGAGGAAACCGCCATAAAACCCATGCATGCATGGAGAGAACATGCAAACTCTACCCAGAAAAGTCCTTAGTGTATGTGCTGGGAATTACTCCAGCTACTACCACACCAATCTGAACATCTGTAAAACTGACTGAAACATGACCAGTTTTGCCACATTGGATTGAGCTGACTCAGAAATTAATCAGCTGTAGATGTGCATCCAGTGATTACTTCCTGAGACCTCCACTAAAATGTAACCACTGTTTCATGAGATATTATGCTAACAGACAGACAAACAAACACCCACACAGGCACTTACCTTCCCTGCATTTCTTGACGTTGGGCGGTACGCTTCAGTTTTTGCAGTGAAGTAACAAGAAAAGAATGATGTAAAGTGTTGGGCTGAATTAATTCCTCACCTGTGCAGCTGAGACCCCACACACACTCCTACACACACACACACACACACACACACACACACACACACAAATACACACACTTTCTTGCTCTCCAGCTGTATGTTAAACCTAAATGCTTGTAAAAACCAAAACCAATCAAATCTCCTCCTGGGTGAGAGGGCAGGTGCTGAGCTGCTGCTGGCAGCTAATTTGGATATGTGTGTGTGTGTGTGTGTGTGTTTGTTGCACATGTGTGTACAGATGTCCGTGCTGGAGTAAAAAAAAAAGTGTGAAATCCACTTCAGCCTGCCGTCCCACACATAATGAGCTGCCAGAGTCAGGTCATCTGCTGAGCAGGAGGGCTTTGATTGGTTCCCGTGACCAACGGGGCTGAGAGGTGGAAACCCAACACACACACACACACACACACCAGCATCCACACACACTCACCTGTTGACTTCATCTTCAGGAAGTCTCTGCCTCAGTTTTTACCACACAGTTTTTGATTAATACAAGTTTGTGTGTGCAGACACACATGTTTTCTGGGTTGGCACACCATTTTCAAACTTTTGTTTTGTTTTGTTTTTGCGGGCATTCCTGAATTCTTCCCCACTGTGACAAACTACAGACAGGCTGGCCTGAGGGGGGCAGTGTGGCTCTGTGCTGCAGACAGGTGGGAGACAGATACAAGAAAAAGATACCTTCTATTTCACCCTTTTAGCAATAGTTTCACACGGTACCCCCCTGCCGTGCCTCAGTCAAATGCACATCTTAGGACTAAGCCTTCTGGGTGTCACTCACTTCCTTTTGTTGCTGCTGCAAGGTTCTCAGAAAGCCTTTCCCCTCATGAAAGAGCATCGATCTTATTCAAGCACGGCGCAGAGAAGCGAAATCCAAACCATAACTCTAATTCTCTTTAATAGCACATAACCTAATATGTGTTCTCTTCCTCAGATGGTTTCCATGAGCATGTTTTCTTGCAGAGCATACACCTGTCAGTTTCAGCACTCATCAGGGCTGACATGTGCTCAGCTCCCAGCTGATTTTTGTTTTCCCTGACAGTTGCAGTGAAGGTATTGTAGAGAGAGACACACACACACACAGGACAGAGGCAGGAGACGTGGGGATGTGACAAGTTGGCTGTGATGTGCATCTGTGACAGATGTGCACGTAGAAAGCATGTCAGGGGGCGCGCACGCATCGGTGACCGGCTCAACCAGGTGCATGTGTGTTCACCGTGAGGCGCAACCCTGGAGTCGTTCCATCAAGCGTGACTCGAATGAATTTTGGAAGACGGGTTTGGTTTTGTAGTTCCAAATATTTTTAAAGCAAGCAAGTTTAGTACAGATCTGTTGTAGTAGTGGGATTTCTGGAAAGGTTATGAACAATCAGTATCTTACCTGTTGCAGATAGCTCTTTGAATGATCTCAGTTTAGAGAAATAAAGATGAATTCTCACTAAAGTGAAGAGCCGATGACTAGTTTGCCTACAAGTTCAATATCCACCAAGTTTCCATGTGGCACCACTTTGCATACATTCCCATACCAAATTAAATTGTTTTATATTTGATATTATTTTTTTTCTCTTTAGAAAGCACATCAAATTAAAAGAGTTAACAATGTAATTTATTTTAAACAGAATACTAGAAGTTGCTAACAGCAATGAGGAACACCTGTTCATGTTAACAAGCAGAGGGATTCCCTGGAAAATCTTGTAAAAGATCTACTCAAAACTATGCATTTTCCAGCCATTTAAAGAGTATTTCTTGGGATTAACAAAACAACATTATGAACACTGAAAACCAGACTTTATAACTGAAACTTCCATTACCCTTATTTTGTTTTCTATTTACACACTGAGCACCAGTAGTTAGTTTTGACTGCATCATATGATACTTTTATCATGAAATATCCTCTGCACCATATAAAACCTAATGTAGTAACAAAGCAGGCTGAGAATAATTTATGAAGTTACCTTCATAAATCTGAGTAACCAGTGATTATTCTAAAGATTAAATCAACTATACTCTGATAAAAAGTTATAAAATATGTTATTTGTCCCCCCCATTTGTAGTGTCCTCTAGATGGACAGGACCCTTAACATTTGCCTATACTGCCTATGTCATGAGCAGGCCCTGTCTGTAACCCACACAGCTTTCTGGCATTTTTATATACATTAGACTGCTTTTATAATATTTTTGTTAATATTACCAAAGTGTATTTTTTTTCCAAGTTTTACACAACCAGTCCTTATTGTTGCCAATATGTACAGTAAAGCACAACGTCTTGTGTCCAAGACAAACTCCAGCTGTATTAGAGAACCTCCTTGGCACTGCAAGGTTGTTGTTTTTTTTTTAGTTTCCATTTCCTCAAAATTCCACTTTAAAAGATCTGAACTGTTGCTTTAACTGAGAAAATCATGACTAAACTGATGCCTGGATCATAAACTTTCCAAAAATAAGAGAATTAGTTAATCTGCTCCTGTTCGTCAGTTGTAAAACCTACAGCAGATATGTTGTGGTATTTTGATAAGATTTAGAGCTGCTCGGAGGCAGATTTTCTAACATTTGGACTGAGCCTCACCAGCTCCCCTAGTTGCTCCTATTTGTCCTGAGCTAAACTAACCAGCTGCTCACAACAGCTCCATGTTCACCACAGGGGCACAGGAGAGGCATCAGTTTCACGTTTTGTATCACAAAATGAGCATCGCAAATGCACATTCTTTTGTTTCTTTTTTTATTTTTCTTGCCTGCATGGTCACAGATTTGAGTTGGTTTGGTTTTTAAATAAATCACAAAAAGGCTCAGCAGTGAAACTTTAATCATTCATATTTACAACTTTATCTCATTTTTATTCAGTTACACCTTTGGCTTCTCTTCTTTCACTTTGGAATGCTTGGTTTTAATGAAACAATTTCATCGTTTTACATCTGTCAGAATAGTTATTTTTTTAAAGCTGCTAAAAAATTCTTGTAACTTCATTGAAGCCTTCATCTTCTGCTGGGATTCATGTGAAGATTCTCAACAGCTTCCCGCTGGAGTTTCGCAGAGCTCTAGTTTGTTTGGCAGCCTATTGACTGGAGACAAACAAAAAAGAAGCAATATAATGATTCAGTCTAATGAAAGCACGCCCTGCACAGTAATTAAAACCAAGCAAATTAATAGCTCTGAAACTGATGGGGCTTGGATCAACCTGAAAAGGTCAGGAAGCTGCGGAGTACCTGTCTGATCCCAGCTTTGCTTTGGTATCAGAAATCTTTTTGTTGTGGAACCAAAAGTACTTTTACTTGCCCTTAGAGATTATTTTTTGATGCCATGCAAAAATAAAAATGATGTTGAGTTATTTTACCATTAGGTGTGACATTTAGGCATCTGTTTTTATAGTACTTATATTTTCAAGGGTGTTTGTGGTGTTAAATTGTTTTTAAATCAACACCCCCACAGTACTGCACAATGATGCAACAACTTTTAATAAGTGTTTGTGTTCTTCCTGCATAAGGTTCACAGGTTTGTGACTGGTCGGTGAATAGCATCCAATAAGGGTCTGCATGGTTTTGTGTGAGACAAAGAGCCCTGCAGTCCTGTTCTGAATTTTGAACATGTTAAAAATCATCTTCTCTCTCTCTTGACACAGTCACAAAGTCATCTCCAAATCATCTCAAAAGCACTAGCTGAATTCAGACATCCAAGGCAAACACTGTATGTCTAAAAACCCCACTGACCAGAACAAGTGGGGGTTTTAGCAGCAAGCAGATCACATGATCTGAGGTCTTTCTGTGTAGAGTTTGCATTTTCTCCCCATGCAGGTGTGGGTTTTCTCTGCGTTCCCTGCTTTCCTCCTACAGAACAAAATTAAATAATTGCAAACCTTAAAATATCCCTAGGTTCGAGTGAGTGCGTAAAATGGCTATCTCTGTGTGGACTGTAATGGATTTGTGCCCCTATTCTCACACAGTGACCCTCAAGATAAACACCCGCTCCTTGGCGACCCAGAAAGGAACAAGCAGGTAAAGACAATGGATGGATGGCCCAAATTTGCCTAACTTCATTTCAAAAGTACTCCAGAAGATTTCCACTCTAAAAGTATGGGACAGATAGCAAGATATAGCAAGCTGAGGTGAGCAACAAAATAATGTGCTAAGCTAAAAATGTAAATTTACAAGCTGTGTAAGCACAAATAGGCTATGATTATCAAAAATTGGTCCTCAAAATGGGACTAAACTGATATAGTCACTTTGTTGCAGACACTCGGATTTCAGTAAAACACTTACGGATGTATGCATGTATTTTCTTACAAGTTCCTGCAATTTTGACTTACCAACTCTCCCAGGCCAGTGAAAAACCACCTGTAAGTTTTTGTTCAGAGGAGTAGCTCAGATTATTTTACGTGGAGGTAATTCACGTCTAAATGGTTGTAGCATTAGAAACACCTCAGTCTGGAGGAATAATGTTTAAGATTTAGAATTATAATCTGAGTGAAGCCACAACCAAAACATGCTGCTGCTAACTTCAAACAACTATTATAAACTTTTACACAGTTTTATTTATTTGCATTACATGGTTATTCTGGCATTTATTTAGAGTTTGCATGTTCTTTCCGTGCATGCATGGGTTCTCTCTGGGTACTCCAGCTTCCTCCCACAGACCAAAAACATGACTGTTTGGTTAATTGATAACTCTAAATTGTCCCTAGGTTTGAGTGAGAGAGTGAATGGTTGTTTGTCTTGTTTGTCTCTATGTGTGATGGACTTGCAACCTGTCCAGGGTGTACCCCGCCCCTCGCACTGGGACTGCTGGATATGGGCACCAGTGACCCACGCAACCCTGAAAGGAATAAGCGTGTACAGAAAATGGATGGATGGTTATTCTGGCAGTTAGATGCTGCTGATTGCACAGACAAAAAAACATGAACTTCTATGTAAATGATATACGCAAAACTGACAATGACGTAAAGGTTTATAAAATTGTGTTTGCGTGTATTTTTTGAGATTAGAGTTCTTCGTAAAATGGCAGTTTTACACAGACTAGTGGTAATGTCATCCGTCTAGTTAGAATTAATAAATATTTCTTAAAAGTGAGGTTGTTCAAAAAGTGATCAACAATCAATAAGAAATTGATTATTCATAGAGGCTAATCTGAGCTATCATTTTTATCAATTTAAGTGATGTGTTGTTTATGTATACATGGTGTATCTTAATCCCATAGACTTAAATAACACTAGACTGAGCACCGCCCATACCCTTCACTGGTAGCGTCTGTGACAGCATGGAGGAGCGAAAACTGGCGTCAAAAAGGGCAACAGCTCACAGCCTCCATAGAGACTAATAGATAAACAACAAGCTGAACTGGATCTGTTTC
>JARVGW010000221.1:8765431-8799026 GCA_031762495.1 Anablepsoides rubrolineatus
TGTGTGTGTGTGCAATATGCAGAAAGACACTGATAAGTGCTTGTGTCTGTCAAGCAGTCAGGATTGTGACAGCCTGATTGAAAACAGTCTAAAAGGTCAAAGTCAAGAGTCATATCATAAAATGGAGAACTTTCTTCTTCAACTGAGTTTTGGTCCCAAAGATATGTGTGGAAAAATGAACACCCTCACGTTAATGGACAATAGAATCAGGAACAATGCTGTAATTCTCTGTAACAATAGTGAATGTTCCAATTAGGCTGTACTAAGCAATTCATCCTCCTGGCAGAAGTTTTACAAACTGTTCTGGTGTGTTTATGGAACAGGTATTGTAGTATCTGTGTGTGCATGTCTTCCTGTTTGCACATGGATGAGTGTGTTTGCAAGATGTATTTCTTCTGTGCCATCTGTCTCTGTCTGTCCTCTACTCCAGCATTCACAGTAAGATTGCAGCTTATTACCTGTCTCTGCTGGGCAGTCCCGAGGGACGGCCATTGGATATTGCTGCTCAGGGAGCTGCTGAGTGGAGGTCAGAGACGCGTTGGCCCTCGTCTGCTGCAGTGGCCACAGGACAGCTACCCACAGCTGCATAATGATGGCTCAAATTGTTTATTAACTTTTTTACTTGTCTTTAATGGTGTCTAGATGGTTTTACATTTTCATGTCCTGTTATATATTTGTATTCATTTGTGTCTGACTTAGGTACAGCTACTTATTTTAATAAGCATAAACTATCAACTAGTCTGAGAGAAACTATGCTTAATTGAATGTATTAGTAAATGTCATTTTTGGAGTAGAATTTATGCTGTAAGAGGATTAGGATGGCTTCTGTTTATTACTTTGGAATTTGTTTGTACATTTTATAGATAAAAGTGGCTGTGTTTTGCTCACAGGCTGTGAACACATCTGTGGCCCTGACTTACAGATCATCTGGCATTGGGTGTTTTTGGATGGCAGAGCAGCTTGTAGACAAATCACACGGTTGGTGTCTCGATCCTGGACCCACATTCGAAAGCACTCTCAGGAAAGACATTGAGCCTCTAGTTGCTGCTAATGACAGGAGAGTGCTTTGTGTGTGAATACACGTGTGCACAGTTGTGAATGCATGCATTAGAAACACATTCTAATGGCAAAATGATATAAAGTTTAGCAAAGTTTAACACTTAATCTAAATGACCAGTTTATGTAAAATAGTTAGCTGATGTATTAGTTAGCTAAACTAAAATCACTTAGGTGTTTCTTTTATCAGGTTACCAACTATAAGGAGCTCAGTGTGAAAATGACTGAGAAATGCATGGTGCTGCAGACTCCCAGCTGGGGGCTTTCTTTAGGCCAGTGGTTCTCATTCCTGGTCTTCAGGGCCTATCCTGCATGTTTTAGTTGTTTCCCTGCTTCGGCACACCTGATTTAAATGAATGGTTGATTGACAAGCCTCTGCAGAACTTAAATACCTGCTAAAGAGCAGGGAAACAAATAAAACATGCAGGATATTGGGCCATGAGGTCCAGAATTGACAACAGTAGCAAAGTACCAAACAACAAAAAGCTAACATTAGCTACCATTAGCTTACCGTTTTCTGTCTTGTCTTGCCCTTTTGTCTTAAGCATCATACTAATTGATGGTCCGATACTTTGGTCCATTATTGTTTTGCAGGTGTTTAATATGATGATTCCCACCCACATCGGTGCAGCACTCTGCTCAATGCAAACACAACCAGGGCCATGGTAAAATAAGGCTGAGCATTACAACATAAAAATGCCTTTTGTGAAAGTTACATGTTTTTCTCATTCATGGGTAGGTGTTCTTTTGGATACTCTGGTTCTTCTCCTGTGAGTGTGAACATGAATAGTTGCCTGCATTGCTCTTTGATAGATTTGTGACCGGTCCTGATTGTACACCACCTTGCACTTAATAACTGCTGAAACGTGTACTAGCTCTCCTAAACAAAAACAAGTGGATAAAGGATTGATGATGAAGTGAATGATGGAGTAAGAGCAATGGTAATTTAGACTTGATATCATCATAAGTCATGAAAACAACATTTCGGGATTATCTAAGAAGAAAAAAAAACACTTATGGCATGGTCATTTTGACCAACGAAATACTGTTGTGTTTGAACATACAAACCTTCCCTAGTGAGTCCAAGAGACTTCAAAAAACTTTAGTTTATTTCTTAGAAGTGTTCCACTAGCAGCGGTAATATAATTTCCCATCAGTAGTACCTCTCCTCTAGACAACTCAGATATAAATGGATGGATACAAAGACAGCAGGAGAGAATATAATTTTTTTTTTTGCTCTATTAAAATGGTCAAGGCAAAGTAAAAGAACATCACAAAAAAGAAAGAACACCACTTACATGAAAACATTAAAATGACATTACTCACCAGCTTTTTCCAGTTTGAGCCGGTGAAAAGTGAACTGTCTTACAAGGTATGATGAATCCTAGGACCCCCTTCATTTTTTTTCTTGTTGACGTCTGCTGCAGTTACAGTGGCCTCTTTTATTTCAAGGTTTGTTTTTGCTTACAACTACTTCTTCTGCTGTATGCAAACTACAAGCAATTTACCAGTTATCGTCGCCCTCTAGTAAAACTGCCCAGCCTTGTTGATTTGACTAAAACTGTTTAAAGTTTCATTTTTGCTGCTTTCCAACTTATTGTTTTTTAACGACTTCTATGTACAGAGGCTGAAAACCGTTTTTGTGTTGGGATTTTTTTCTCTTGATAAAACTTTTTGCAGGTGCTAAATAATTTCAGCGATTAACCAGCCTAATATAAAGAGTGAAATGCAAGACTTTCTGTTGTTATCTCAGTCCTGTAGGAAGTTTGAGCTAGCAGACTCATCAACTCACATAATGCAGCTTGTTGAAAAGAAGCAGTGCTGTTTGCAGAATGATTACTTTTAAAAAGCTGCCCACAAAAAGCTCTCTAAAACCAGTTACCTTTAAATTATATCCAAACACAATGTGACCACATGATAATTCCTTCCACCTCACCCATTAATAAATCCATACTGCAGATTACATAATCACTGGCTTGTAAACTCATTCACTTTATTTAGGCTTTATATCTGTCTGGTTTGAGATGATCTGCATTTCAGTGTAATGTTCTGTCATATACAAATGTGTGAAGCACACAGTCAATGAGCTTCCACTTGTTAACAGCATAGATGCATTGTGACTCAAATAACTGATTTTGCATTAATAGTCTTTGTACAGTCTTCACCTTTTTCCTATGGCTTACTCAAACAAACACAAGGAGAAAAGAGAAGTTCAGCTTTCCTCTGAGCAGCATGTTTTAGTGTTTGTATATAAGTTGCTGATAAATAGAGATCAGATACAGCCATAAATTAAAGAAATTTAATTTAATACAGTGTATGCAGTAATGTGGAAGTGGCACTAAGCTGTCTGTTTTAGAGATGTTGATGTTAAACTTCTTTCGGTCAAACCTTGAAAACATTTCATCATCAACATCATGCTATAGCACTTAAAATCATACTATGATTGAATTTAGCTCACTGTTTGTAAAAAGAATTGAGGTAGAGCCATTTTATGTTTTGGCTATGGATTAGTTGTGATGGTCATCTTGAGTTGAGTTGATCGGTTGTAGATGCACTTTCACCAATTATTTTCTGAGAGTTTTATAAGAGATGCAAATTGAAGCACAACATATTTTGCTAACACACAAACAAAGTTGGCTACAATTGTTAATGGCAAAATTTTCAGCAGAGATGTTGCTCACTGAAATGTGCTCAAAGTACCGTATGTCTTCGGGACGATGCTCGTCTACTACTTAAAATTTGTGTTCAGTATTTGTTCAAATTAACCCAGTTTCAGACATTTCTATATGGGCTGAAGTTGCTTAGTTGTGGCAACCTTTTTGAATTGGGTGGAGTCCAGCAGTTAATCAGTTGTCAATGTACTTCTATTGATTACTTTAGGAAAGCTTATTAAAATTTGTTCAGTGATTCAAGAGACAAACAAACACACAGACATGGGCAAAAACATTTTCACATTCAGTGATGGGTGATAATAAAGGCCAAGTATTTTTGAAGAAATAAATGTTGCCTCTCATGTCAGAGTTGGAAACTCAGATCGTCTTATTTTGACAAATGATAGCGTTAAAGCTGTTTTGGTCAAATTTTGAAAACATTAATCATGATCACATGAAGTAATAGGAGATCCATTAGCTCTCATAGCTTTTATGTGAATCACACTCAAATACAACTACTCAAACATTTAGTTCAGTATCTGTAAAACAGACTGAATTATAGCTATTTTTGTGTTTGCAAAGGTCATTTGGATGTGGCAGCCAATTTGAATTAGATTGATTACTTTCTCAGAGTTTCATTAAAATCTGTCTTGTGGTTCATCATTGGGCAATAGTAAGGAAAAAAGTATCTTTCAGTGTGGAGGTTTTATCAGAACCTAATAAAACACCTGGTTAGCTATAGATTTCAAAATAAAGTTAACAATAATACATAATTAGTGAAACTAAACTATAAACAAGAAGAGCAATGTAAAAAAAACTAATTACATCTTTACTGCCTTATAAGAATCAAAAGTATAAATAGACACATAGGTTTCTAATCAAAAACACTTGAGTGAGCAGCTCTGTAAACAATATAGTTTTTGCAGGTTTCTCTTCTGAAACCTTCAGGTTTGTGTTAACACAGTGCCACAGAGGAAAAATGTCAGCAATGATCTTTGAAAAGTGAATGTTGCTGTCCATCACTCCAGGAGAGATTATAAGGTCATTTCCAAACAATTTGTAGGCCATCATTCAACAGTCAGAAAAATTATTCACGAGTAGAAAACACAGCATCCATTTGCCAGTTTTCCTAGGAGTGGATGATTCTGCAGGTTTACACAGAGGTCATGCAATGCTGAGAGAAAAACAAAATAACTACATCTCAAATTCCTCAGGTCTGAGAAAGCCTGTTAAATCTCAAGGGTCATGATAGTACAACTAGAATTACAGACAAGTCCAGTCGTGAAGATTGTTGGTCATTAGAACAGTTTTGCTTTTGGTGGGAAAAGAAAGCAAACAGCGGCGTAAACACCTGATACCAACTGCCAAGCACAGTTGGTGAGAAAAAATGGGTGATTTAGTCTTGTTTTGCAGCAGCTTGCAGCCATCGATTTGACCATGAACTCCTGTGTAAACCAACATTTTCTGCAGTCAAACGTGAGGCCATCCATCTAGCTGCTGGAGCTGGGCTGAAATAGGGTCATGCAACAAGACAGTGATCCCAAACAGCAGCAAATCTAAAACAGAATGACTGAGAAAAGAGATGAATCTAAATGTTGTGAAGATATAAAATACAGACATCAGCTTGTTTAAAATGATGTGATGAGACCTTAAGAGAAGCAGACACGAACAAAGCTAGATAATCTCATAAACTGAAGTAAAGTTGGAGATCACAAAGAAAAATAAAGTCATGAAAAACAAAAATGTCCACTTTTTACTCCTGCTTCACTCCTGATAAAACTGGAGAATTCGAACGTTGTGCATTATCTTTCTCCATGACTGCGAGTCCACCGTGTGAGTCAAGTTGTGGTTGCTGTGTTTTCAGTTGTTTATGACTGTAAACAGATTAGTACAAAGTACAAACAGTTTCTGATGTGAATTAATGACGGAAGCGTCCATCGATCACCCCTGGGACAAAAGCCTGTCTCATGCAGAAACCACTCTCTTCATAAATACTGTTGTCAGTGTTTAGAATCGCAAACATTTCTGTTTTCTCAAATTACATTGTAAACCTTTGTCTCTCATTGACATAGTATATTTTTTCCTCTGCCCTTTTTATGTGAATAAAAGGAGGGAAAAGACATTTTTGTGATTCTTACTAAGGAACATAAATCAATTTTGGAGGTGCTGGATTTGTGTGCTTCTTGAGCGGAATGAAAATGTTGTCCCTGTCACTGCAGCTGTGCCTTTAGCACCTACACAGCTAGAGTGATTGCGACATTCCTGCTGTGTATGCCAGCGTCTGCTGAAAGGATCCCAGGAGGCAGGACGGCTCGCGAAAAAAAAGTTGAAGGAGTGCATCAGTGGTGTGACTCCACATCTTAGTCTTTTTAGTCAGGGAAGATAGGACTGCACGACTTTGCTGTGTTTTGTGATTTTCACCTTTTCATTTCCCATTTTCAATTGGATTTTGTGTACCAAACATCTTCTCAGGTCATGTTTGACCTCTGCAGAAAATAAAGTCAGTTATAGATCAAGCAAAATGTTTTATCAGACAGAAAATTGATTGCACGGTCCGAGGTTATGTCAGAGTGTGTTGCTTTCAGTTTTTTTTATATTTTTTATTTTGCAGAAATCTCTTATTTCAAACATCTGATTCATCAGTGCATTACATGTACTTAAACAATCTATTTTGATGAATCTCAATAGCTAATAATGATTAGCTGTGTTAGCTATCTTAAATTTTGGTGACTGCAAAAGATTATCATCTGTAGACATTCAAAAGATCTTTTGCTAACACTATGGGTGCATTCACACCAGCCCTGTTTAGTCCACTTTAATCAAACTCTAGTTCAGGGGTTCCTAAACTTGTCCATGCCATGACCTCCCAAACAGTAGTAGCTTATTTTCTGTTATTCTCTGTATTTTTTACAATAAATTAATAACTATGTTAATTTCATTCAACAATCATATAAAACAGCAAATATATACCAGAAAAATTATATAATTTATAAGTAACAATGATCTAAACCCAACCTGAAGTCAGGCAATAACTAAGACTTTTTAGCTAGTTGAAAAACTATGACTTCAATGAGTAAAGTACATTTGTTTTTTCTTACTGTCATAAACATGAACTAGAGAAATTGCATTACCTGTGAAAATGCTAGAATGAATGCCTGTTGCTGAAAACATTAGCTGAAATCTGCTCAAATGAAGCTAAAATGAAAAGCAAAACAGTTAATGCGAGTTAATTTTGAAATGCTGAAAAAGCACAAAAAGTTTAATTTAGCAGAATAATAGCTGAAAACAGCAGAAAGATAGCTGAAATAGAAAAAAGCTACAATTAACATAAAAAAAGCCAAATGTAACATACACAAGTTGAAAATAGCACCCAGATGGGGAAGGGTATAAAAAACAAAACAAAAAAATGCATATAAGTACAAAATAATTGACAACTTGTTGTAAAATACCTAAAACATCCCATAAATGCAGTAAAACAATTCAAATATAGATGAAAATTCTTAAATTAGTACATAGAAGCATAAGGGGCACAAGTTAGCAGAAAAAATTGTAATAGCTAAAAAAAAATGTGTATTTAGCAGAAATAAATTTAGCAGCTAATAATAGCTGAATATAGCAGAAATCAACTGTAAAAAGCAGAAAAAGCTTATCTTTCCATGTGAAATGAGATGTTTTCCTGCTTCTCTTCTGTTGGTAAAATCCATCCTTAAGCTTAATCCTTAAGCTCTCTGGCAACATATCGCCTTGCTTATAGTATCGCGATATATATCGTATTGCGACCCCTGTGTCATGATATGTATTGTGTCACCAAATTCTTACTATTACACAGCCGTAGAAAACAGCCTATGATAGCCTTTGGTGGAGAGCATTAAAAATGTCTGATAATGTGGGATGATTAACAAATGCATCAAAGCTGTTTTCAGGAGTTTGTTACTAACTTATGTAAGTTAGTCACAGGTGGTAACCAAATGTTACACTTTGCTTGGTTTAAAATCGCAGATAGAAAATAAGTTTTTTTCAGTGTTCTGGTGACAAACGTGAGTTAAGAGTGGTTTAAGATGAAATGCATTAAAATTCTGGCGTCAGCAGTTCTTTTTTTCCTCCCACCTGTGGATTGTATCCCAAATGCTTGATTTCAACATCTTGCCTGTGTGAATATTTTGTCACCAGTCCAGAAAATGTAAGATGAGAGTAGAAACAGATGAAAGTGGCCTTGTCTCAGAATATCTTATTATTGTTAATAGAAAAGGAAAACCTCAAAGCATTTAAATAGCAAATTAGATGTGAGTTACCATGGCAGCGACCGAGGCTTTTGAGCTTTTGAGTCAGATTTAAAAGTGTCCTAATTGTGATTTATATCATTAGTACACATTAGGCTTTTTTATTTTCAGGACTCAAGGGCACATGTTTTGATCATGACCCTTTTTTGGTAAAAGGTGTTTTTTTTATCAAAACAATTTCAATCACGCTGCAGTGATAACAGGCTTTGTAGTTGCACTATTCATCCCACAGATGCAGTACTATGAAGTAATTGTCTAATATTTTTTTAATCATTGACATCAATTTGAACATTTAAATAATCTCTGGGTATTTGAGTTTGGAAATACCCTGTTGATTTTTTATTATTATTATTATTATGGCTGCAGATGAGGAGCTGTGTAATTTCTTTTTTCTAGCATAAAACATGTCTGACGCTGCTGTAAAGACTCTCTTTCATGCCAATAGAAAGAATGCTGTGTCCCAGATATTCATCATGGCCACCAGGTCCAGATATTTGAATCTGAATTTTTTTAAATATTCAAAGTGGGTTTATTAATCTGTGATTTAGGCAAACTAACATTATGAAATTGTAATAGCGCAGTGATTGCATACACACTAAAAACTTATCAATATTTGTGAGATGTGCTATTTGTGTCCCAGTCGGGACTTCTTGTTGGCTCTGGTTTCCCACTACTTTCCTTGCAATCACTCCTGATTTTGTTTTTGGAAATAATCAATTAAACCTCACTTGACTTTTGAACACAAGATAACAGCTTAATGGACTATTTTGCCTTTTTAATCTACACTGTAGCTAACAAAGTGGGTGTAGATGGGATCTGAAGCACCATTTCTCATAAAAGCACATTTTTCTCTCCTTCAAAATCTGACCACTTGTTTGGCTGTTTTGGTTGTAGACTGGTTGTCCAGGATTTTAAACAGCAACAATAAAGCAACACTTTAAAAGCTTAATTAGTGCCCACCGCTGAAAGGTGACTTATAATGTTTTTGTCTAAGCTTATGTGATTGTGCATGTATTTGTTTGTCAATACTTTTAGTAAAATATCCCTTGAACAAATGAATGTTTTTTAATCAGACTTTCAGAAATTAATTACTAGATGTACAAATATATCTGATCTTAAAATAATCTTAGCTAAATAAAATCTGGCTATAATATTGTCAGGTTTACAGATATTGAGCTAATATTTGGCGTGTTAATAGCTGAAATTGGTTGTTAATTATATACTGTGAGTCTACGCTGATTGTGTGACATGTTTAGAATTGCCAAAATCTTTTAGAATCAACTCTGTTTATTACTGAAATATTTTATGAACAGTTTTGAATGACATTTTCAGAAAATAATAATTTGGTTGACATCTACAACTAAACTTTGGGCTCAACCCAATTCAAGATGGCGGCCATCTGGTCTTAGAAAACAACAATGGCTTCAATTCAGTAAATTTTACAGATATTGAGTTAAAATTTGGTCTAAGCACCATCCCTGTAACATACTTTGGGTACATCAAAATGCCCAACATCTTTACTCAAAACCTTGCCATTAACACTTGGAGTCAACTCTGTTTGCACAATATATCATAAAACATTAAAAGAATCTCAATGAAACGTTCAAGATGGCCTTTTAAGCTTACTTTATAGTAAATATTTCATTGAGTTTCACAGATATTTAATTAACTAGGACTGTGAACCAGTTATGACCAGTGTCCAAGCCTGTTTATACATGTCAACACTGGCTCATGGTGTTTCCAGCATCCTGTTGAATAACTCACACATTTAAAAATTTTTAGACTTGTCCTTTAAAACTTAGAATCAGCATACTAACTAGATATATGATGGTGAGTTTTGTGGCGATTGGACTTTAAATCTTTGGAAAGAAGCTAAAAGGATTTTTTTTGCAAATTTTGTGCTGTAGAAAAAAAATAATTAGCAGCTGTGTTACCCCTGCTCCGCAGGCTTGGCAGCTACTATCTGTGATAGTAGCTGAAACTGGTCCCCAGCTGTATACTCTGATCCCTAACTGATGTGTTTAAAACTGTACACAAGGGTTTTCATGGTTTAGCTGAAATACCCATAATTGTGTTATTTCTCAACATAAGATGATCAACTGAAACTGGAATGAAAGGGTGGTATGCATTCCTTGAAGAGTTCTCACTTTATTTTTCTTATCTTTGGCACCGTTTTACAAAGATATTACAATACCAAGTCTGTCTTTGTGCATTCTTCTTGAAAAGACTTGACCCATTTAGTCTTCCGTTCACACTTTTAGTTACCTAACCAATACTAGAGATAAGAAAAGAAGCAGTTTTCTTCAAATTAGTCCACATGATTTGGTTTTATTTTATTGTAGAAGAGAAATCCAAGGAGAACTCCTGAGCTGTAGTATCTCTCCACAGAGAGTGGATTTCTGCAGAGCCCCAGTCTTAGAGAGAGAGAGACTGCAGAGCAGAGAGGACTTGCTGCCAGGCACCCTGCTGATTAGCTTGATTAATTAGGCCCAGACTTTATCAAAGTGATATTTGGAGTTTGTATGCAAAGAGTCCCCCAGTAATAACAGCAGTTGTTACACTTTGTATCAGGGCGTGTGTTTGCAAAAACTAATTCTCCTGAATAAACACCTACATATTACCCCCAGCTGCACAATACAGATTAAGTCATGATTTTCACTATTTTCACACTGTTCACACAAGGAGTATTATAGTGAGTTACACCACTATTTTTTCAAATAGATAAAGCATTTTATAACAAACTGTTCTTTCACACTTTTTATTAACAAAACATGTTTTGAATATATTTTAAAAAAGCTATTTAAAACAGCTATTTGTTATTAACTTGTTCCAGAAGTAGATGTGTCAGATACCAAAAACAAAATTTAAGAGTAAATTTCATTTTCTCTTTTACTAAAACTTGTTCTGCATATTTTTGCAGAGAAATAGTTAGAATGCAGAGAGAATAAGA
The DNA here is from genome assembly GCA_031762495.1 of Anablepsoides rubrolineatus. Classification (NCBI taxonomy): domain Eukaryota; kingdom Metazoa; phylum Chordata; class Actinopteri; order Cyprinodontiformes; family Rivulidae; genus Anablepsoides; species Anablepsoides rubrolineatus. The sequence continues at coordinate 8,776,369 of JARVGW010000221.1, forward strand.
CGAGCATTTCAACAACTCAATGAACTCCTTCAAGGTTAGGCTGAACTTATTTGGGTTTTGTCATCATTGCAGCCACGATTGTGGAAATCCCATCTTCTTCTTACAGGTCAGAGTTTTATTTGCATTAGACACAACCCGCAAAACCGAATGCAGAGTGTTTTTATTTATTTCTTTTCTGTGGGAGAACTGTTTTATGTGTTCGTTTATCATGTTTGTTATCATGCATGCCAATAAGCTCTTCAGACAGACAGGCAGATGGGTTGTGTGTGAAATTACTTTTTCTTTTTGCTTTCCAATAACTTCTTATAATATCTTTCATTTCTCTTCTCCTTCTCTTATACATTCACAGATTGTTTCTCTTTCCTGCACGCACGCACACACACACACACACACACTCATTTACTCTTTCTCCCAGGCGCATATTGCTTTACTCTCTCACCCTTTATGTTCAATCAATCTCCCTCGTCTCTCCCCACCGGTAGCCACTACTGGAGCTGATGGTGTAAAGACCATTTTCTGTGAATCGGAGCGTTGTTGTGTCTTTCCCATTAGCTATTCATGAGCCCTCGTGACTCAGGTCCATGTACCTTTGGATTGGTGCGTTCAGGAGGTGCAGTGGCAGACTGAATGTGGATTAACGAGAGTGTCACTTTTAATACAAACAGGTGATGTCACCAGGAGAAAGGGGAAGGGAGGGAGAGAGAAAGATAGGATGATTGTTTATCCCATCAATAGACTAAAGGAAAAGCAGGTCCCGACCTGCACCAATTTGTTCTGTGCAGCAGAAGTAGAAGATAGATTAGCCAGGTCTGTGGATGTGTTAGTGCTGAGAAACAGCAGTACGAGTCTGTGTGCACTTGTTAATCTTTTCGAGCCTGTGTTCAGTGTGTCTTTGGGCTCACTCTTTGTCATCATATTCATAAAAGTAGGTATAAATAATACAGGAGGAGAAACCTAGAGAGACTGACAGATTGAAATGAATGAATGAATAAAAGCGTTGCATGCGTGGGGGCCATGATGGGGACGCTCCATCATGAGTTGCAATGCTAAGTGACAGCATGCGAGGCAGTGGCTGAGAGAGCGGGGTGGGGTGGGGTGGGGTGGGGAGGGGGCACAGGCGTAGGTGCAGGAGCAATGGGAGGTGGAACTTGTGGAGGAGGAGGAATCGAAGAGAAGCGAGTGGACGGTAAATGAAGTGATAAAGGGGACGGGGAGGGAGTGAGGTGAGTGATGATGTTTGAACTCACCTGAAATCACTTGTCTTTTTTAGCATTTATAGCTCAAATGAACCAAACTAGACTTTGTACAAATAATGTAAGTGCTCACACTTTGCATAACTATTATTTTTCTTTCTTTACCTTGGGTAAATCAAAACACAGCTGCTCTGCTCTGAGCAGTCTGCAAAACACTGACAACTCTTTTCACTATAATAATGAATAGCACTTATAATGTTCATCTCTTCCCCTTTTACATCAGACATCAGAACGTAACTCAGTTTTGTTTAGGCTAAATGACAGAACACATGATAAGACACACCAACTCTGTCTGCGTTAAACTTACAGGCAGAAATGATCAGACAGTATAAAATACAATACTGTATCTAATATTCAATTAATCAGTTACAAAATTTCCTTCAGTGTCATTAAATATTTAAATATCTTGGGAAACAAGAATCTATGAAAATTCCATTTTACCATGTATGTTTGTGCAAAAGCATCATGTCAGACAAAAAGTTAAGTGAAGATCAGGTTGAACTGAATTGAATTGATTTATTTATATGCAGATTAACACAAGTCAACAATGCAATGAAATTCTTAGAATGAGGAAAAACTAGCTAGAAAATCAATAGAAAGTACTAATAGCATGCAATGGAAGCACAGAATAAAAATGTTAAAATTAAAATATAATATTCACAATAGGGTGAACAATATAGTAAAATATTATTCAGGCAGTGTGAATAAAGTACAAGTATTTGACAGGTGGTATTCTTGATTAGAATATGATTATATTACGTAAAAAGTTATACAGGTATAAGGTTAAAAAACTCTTTGTAAAGAGTAAAAAGCGTGGAGATACACAAAAGAATACAAAACTCAAAGAATGCAGCAAATCCTCAACCAGTGCATCATGTTTGGAAAACAAACCATCCCTGCATCAGAACCTCAGCCCATCTGTGAAACACGGGGGCGGTTTTGCTCTATTTGAGTCAGAAAGGCTTGTCAAAAATACCTGAACATCTGACGCTCTTTCCCTTGAAAACTGCGACCTTAAGGTCACAAGTTATTCAACCAAGGAATGCTTAAAGAAGAATAAAGTTAATGTTTTGGACTGACCGAGTCAAAGTCCTGACCCTGAACAATAATACTGAGTAACGACCCGAAGCCAACAGTTCATATGAAGAAATCTACCAGCAGTTCCTCCAACGTGGTGTACAGGACTGATCAAAAAATCATTTAGACATCCGTAATGCTGCACAAAAAGTTCAGACCAGATACTGAAAACAAAGACTCACGTGTTGGGTTTTTACCTCAAATTATTTATAATAAAAATATTGTAATTGTCCTTTTTTATTTTGTTTAACTTGACCAGCTTGTCTAGTTTTAAAACTTGTAAAAATGTTCAATAACATTTAGTGAACATGTAGTCTGCCAAATACCTGCAATGTTTGCTTACTCTTACCACAGAGATTCATGGAGGAATAATTACACACACACACACACACACACACACATACACACGCTCACTAACCACATTGATTTACAAATTGAAATAAGGCAAGAGGAGATGAAACTCTGAACTCTAAAATCCCGACTTGCTTTGAAGTTTCCACCCCTGTCTCTCTTTCACCTCTGAGTGTCTCCCGGTGAGAAGAAGGAGGATTTCTGTCATTACCTGTCATGAAACTCTATGTAATTGGCTTTAAAAAAAGAACAAAGAAACATCTTCATTTAGTCTCTTCTCTTAGATGAAGCATTTTATCTGTTGTCCATTCACTGCATGACATATCTGTTCTTTTTTTCCATTTTTGTTTGTGTTGATGTTCAGGATTAACAAGGATCTTGAAAAGCATCAAATGTGTTTCTTGATAGAAGAGAAAACAAGCCATATATATATCTAGAAAAAGTTTTTTCTACCAAATTATTAAGGCAGTCAAATTGGACACATTGTCATTTATTTATTTAGATATTTATTATATTTACATACATTCTTTGTGGGTTTACTTGACTTTTCTGAGTGTCTATAAGCTGCAACTTTTTATCTTGAAGTGTTGATAGGCTACTATTAGAAACTGACTTCAGAGGGTAACAAACGCCATGAGAAACAAATTTTCAATCTTTCTTAATTATTTTTGTACACTTTAAAATTGACCTCTGTCTCTTTAAGAACCTCCTACCATTTCTGACACTCCCACTTCAGCACATTTTCACAACATTGCTTCAGGGGAGGGGTTTTCTGTGAGGCTCGGCTGCAGACTGATCTCCAGGGGGGAGCTTTGTGTAAATAGGCGGAGCTTTGTACCAGCAAGTGTCTCAGCAGCTCCACATGTCTACCACAGGAGATTCAAGGATTTCTCACACATGCATGAATGAGTCAAAGCAACACTCTGGGATGTTTTTGATGAGGGAGTTATAACATTCTATAAAGCTTAAAAAAAGGTCAGTTTTGCATAATACCCCCTTTAAAGTAAATCTGATTTATTTGATAAAAGATGTAACAAACTGAAAATATTGTACTTTGCTTACAATTTCAATTGAAAGAGAATAGTATGCATTTAAAACAAAATTATGTACAATCTTTTTATGACTTTTGAACTGCTCATGGTACATAGCTGATAAATAAAAAAGCAAAAAAAGACCTTTGTTTTTGTTTTAATTACATTCATTCGATTTTCTTTTAGCTCAGTGATTTTCTGTCTTTTTCACACACAAACAAAGATTCAGTGTCCATCAACCTTCACATAAAGTTAGGCTATGTGGAGTTTAAAAGGGTTGTTCTGTCTCTTTTCATTATGTGTCAGTGACTGTTTTCCTGTGTGTCTGTAGGGCCATATATTTGAGCCCAGTTTAAGAGCATGTTTGGTGAGCAGGATTGTTTTTTTAAACCTATTTATCTAAAAGTGTTGTTTATAAGCAGCAGTTCCTTAGTAGGTGTCATGACTTTTCTGATTAAGTAATGTGGCCAGATGTGAAATGGCAGTTATATATTTTTTTCAAAGATTTCTGCAAACCAAAATGTATTTATTCATTTGTTTGTACATAAACCTTTGGTGCATTTGTTGTTTAAACAGTGTTTAAATCTTTGAAGCTTTGGAGGAAACAAAAATTTACAAACAATTATTCTAATCAGGATATTTATTGTCTAGACTTGTCTCATAAATAGGCATTTTTTAAATATTTTTCCATGGAGGTAATGGTACTTTACAGTCCCAGGTTGATTTTTGTCAGAGTTAAATGTATTGTTGATCCCCAGCTTTCAGTGACACTGAAAAGTAGATGATATATTGTTGCATGAATAATATTGCTTTCAAGTTCAGATATCAAGAATCTTTATTATCCCCAAGGGGCAATTTGTTGCACAGTCAGTAAACATAAAACACATTCATGCTAAGCAAGACATAAGAGCACTAATATAACAGTACAGATATGATGGCCTTTTCAAGATGACTGTTTTCAAGGTAGATGAACTTTTTTTAGGCTTTAGTTTGGTAGCTACTTGGTCATGAAGTGATACACTCGGCTCACATAGATTATGGAGGTTCTCATGCTGTGAGCGTTTAGAAAATAAAAATCTGACTGATTAACTAAAGCTGCACTAAATCTAATTTTCTAACTTTTTTATATATATACATGATGTATCACAGGACACCCTCCTATTTTGATTTAATATGGCAGTTTTCAAGATAGCGTTTATGTTCTGGACATAGCTTAAAAGATAGGTCATTATTCAGATATGTCATTTTACATTTTCTTTCTGAAACAAAAGTCCTGCAACTTTTGACTCCCCCTGTATACATATGTATGGAAAAAATATTTAGAAAGATAGATTTCTGCTGTTAAAAGAAGATTAGTGATGATTAAAACTATATATAATGTATCATTTTATGACAATGTTGCAGACTATTTTGTTGAATCAGTTTTTTTCCCATTCAAAGTGGGAACAAACCAGAACTGTGACATGTTTTATTTGCGTGTGTGTATGGGTGTGTGTAGGTAGAGAAGGCCCAGTTGTGATAGGCACCCATAGCTGCTCTGTTTTAAGAGTTCTGATAACTCATCAAATTCTCCAAAGAGAACTAAAACAAAATAAGAGCTGACTTTCCCAGCATGTTGCTTATTAAAATGGAATGACTAAGGATAACTCTTTTTAGTAAACTTGAGAAAAGCACATGTGCAAACAAGCACAACTCGATTTTTCCTCAAAGAGAATTTGTGACAGCAAGATGACTAGAGATAATTATAACTGCCAAGCCAGCACATTCTAAAATTTATTCCCTGAAAAGTCATCTAAAAATACTTTTTTTCCCCCTTTCAATGTCTTACCAGCATGAATTTGAAAAGCTTGACTGTGAGTTATTTTGCAAACAATGAGGGGATGTGTGGAACATCCTCCTCCGCCTGTGCTTTCCTAATCAGCATGAACTGACTCGTGTGCTATCGCTGGGAACATCTTAGCTGGGACAGGTATGTTTGGGCTTGTGAATCCTGAGATAGTTGTGTTTAGGCACTTGTGTATGTCTACAAATGTGGAAATAAGTAAACAGTAAGAAAAGGAAGTGGTGTTGTATCTCAGCAAGGACATTTGTCAGAGTTATTGAATTAATTTGACTCTGCAAGAAGTGTTGGAAGACTGTTTACCTAGACAGAGTCTGCCCTTCAGATGGTGTCACTGAGCTGCCCTTGACTTAGAAAGGAAACAAAGACATGGAGGGAAGGTAGGAAAGCGAGATAAATGTGGTGTATGTTGATAATGTTGCAACTGGTGGCAGATGTCACTGCTAAAAAGAGAATGCATGGGAAATAAACATCTATATTGGTACTCAGATGCTTTCATCCTTTAAGCATATGGACTTCCGCACGATGGAGCATAAACATAACACTATGAAACACCTCCTACATAACTGACAAAATAAAGTTTGCAAAAAGAAAAGGACAGAAGCACTCAAGCTGTGACTTAAACCGAACAGGAAAAGAAGTGGATCTTAAAGTTGGTTTTCCTTTATGCCCACTCAGGTAACTGCTTGTCATCATAGTCAGATAACATCACAGACACTCCTTCATTTTGCAAAGCTTAGCTTCCATCCAGCTCAGAATCAATGCTACGGGGCAAAGATGAAACAATGTTAGAAGTGAACATAAGGCAATAATAGTGGAGGCTGATGAAGGCGTATTTGATAAAAGCCAGAAAAAAAAAACGAGATAAAACGGCAATGACTGTGGGACAAAGTTCAGAGTGTGGTGAGGATGCACACAGGAGACATGCAACTTGTCTTAACTCCTTTGTTTGTTTTTTTGGCAAAAGTTTAAATTACCTGAAGCGTAAATTGCTCACCACCACTTCTGACGTCAGTGCTTTTGCTCTACAGTCTTCAGACTCATATCAGTTTGTAGAGACGCCACAAAGTCAGATGCGAGAGTACGATTCCTTGTTTAACTGCCTGTTTTTTTTATTCCACACTGAATAATCAGGATCATGTTTATTTTAAGCTCGTTGAGTCTCTGATTTTTTTTTCTCTATTTTTCGCTTTTACATGCATGCTCCTCATTTACACTATAAAGTCACTTTTAAGAGCTGTTGAGGTAAAGAATGAGTCATAAGTCATGAGGCAGTAATGCGTCACCCGTTAAAGTTACACAAATAAATTTAGAAGTGTAAAACCTAATCTCGATGACATTGCACATGCTTGAATGTTAAAAGAAACTGCTCAGAATTCTTAAAAGTGTTTCTGAATGTGCCGTTTCTTGCCCTCACTGAAAACTACAACCAAGGCAACTTAAATCAAAATGATCTTGCATAATGTAGTATTGAATTTTTTGTTTTCTTTTCTTGTTGGCGTTATTTAAATGCAACACTGGAGAAATTATCTGCTGAAAAAGAAGATATATTTAACACTTTTTCACACAGCTACACTGATTTTTGTCAGAATTAAATATTGCTAATGTTTTAAAATGAGTCAATAGGAAAGAGTCCACTCCTTTACTGCTGTTCATTCTCAGCTTGACTGAGTTTGTTGAACTAAAGTGAAATGATTTGTTGAGTGAATCTATATATTTTCTGCCAGGTTTATTTACAGTCTTGTTTTCTTATTTATTGGATGTTAGAATTCATTCAAAAAGGGGGGGGGGGGGGCTTAGATCAGTGGTCAATGCGGCGGTCTCCTGAGGCTGCTGGTTCAAGCCCAGGCTGTGTCAGCACGGGCATCCGGCTTAAAATAATTCTCAAATCTTTGATATTGTTAGTTTTGGTCAAAGGTTCAAGGAGCCGCTGCAGAGGGACCAGAGGGCTGCATGTGGCAACAGCGCTGCAGGTTTCAGACCCCTGATCTGGTTAATGTAGTGTGAATTCCAACAAATTTGCCATTACCAATTAGAGATGTGATGATCACAAACGATCCGAATCTTTTGAACGTCTCTGTACAACGAACAATAGGAGCCGAGCCGCAGGCAGTAATGAACCATTTGTAGTTTTATTTTTTCATTCCTCATATAATCTTTAATTTATTCATCCTTAAATCGCTCCTGCTTTGACTTTTTCACAGAAAACAGGCAGAGCAGTGGAGTACAGAAGCTTACGGGGAAAGGGGGAGGGGTTTTGCTCGACCCACGTAACGTGATGATGTCATCACATACGGCGACGTGACGACGTAACTCGTTCAAAATCGAACAGCTCTTTTGAACGACTCTATGAAACAAATGCCTCCTCAAGATCCGGATCTCTTCAAAGAGCCAATTATCCTTTATCTCTATTACCAATTAAACAAAAATCATTTGTTTGGTCCACACAATAAAATCAGTCAAACTTAATCTTGGTTGGGAAACAAAAAATCAGTTCTAAATGTTTATGTAGACCAGGTCAAAATATAATATTTATATTATATTTGAGGGTTATTCATCTGGCAGGCTGTGGGCCACATCTGACCCATGGGTGATTTTAGTCTGGATCACCAATGATCACCCCCACCCCCCCAAAAAAAAAATAATTTAAAAATATCTGTTTGAACATTAATTTTTTTTTTTTACTTAATATAAAATATATTTTAAATCAATTGTAAAGTTTATATTTATGAGTCAATGAACAAAAACTGATTTAAAAGGTAAAGCTATAGTTCTTTTACACGATGCAGTGTTTCCCCCACCATTGAGCACACTAACCCCCACCCTGATGTCCGGCCCCTGAGCTGTTGGCTTTTAGCAGCTGTGACACAATGAGTCATTTAGTTGAATGGCCCTGTCATAGTTGTTATATCTCAAAATGAAACTACTGATTTTTGCTCAATGCATTTGTACATATTTACAAAAAGCTTTTGTTTTTGTTGAGTGTCTGTGCCCTTATAGAACAGAAAATGTTTAGAGGCTTTTGATCACTCCTAGACCAGTTGAATCCTTGTTTTACCTTAAAATAATGTTTTGAACATTATACAAATTTGTTTTTGACACCTGCAAAGTTCTATTACCTTTAAATATTTAAAGCATTTACCAAGTACACGATTGAACACTGACTGAACCAAAATAACCTCTGAACTGTGTGCAGAGTGACGCGTATAAAAATAAGAAACAAGTTGGTGTTTAGGATTCTCTGCCCAACTCATCTGCTCCCTGCTCCCACACCCCGCCTTACTACTGCTCACCTGCACGTCTTTGCTCGGATGCGGGGGGGGGGGGGGGTTTTTGGTCGGTTTACCTCCCCCCCCCCCCCCCCCCCTGCCTGCCTCCTCTCCTCCTTACCTCTGTCTGCTCTGCCTGCCTGTCACAGTGATATCCGAGTGCAGCGGTTTTGATCTCCACCTTCAATAATGAATGAAAGGATACGATTCGTCAATCACTTCAAAACCGTGTAGCCCGCGTAGCCCAAGGTCAGGACAGTGGCAGCTGTCAGAGGGGATGACGGCTAGCAGAGACAGGTGTGTGGAAGTTTTTTTTGGGGGGGTACGAGCATCACACGTACACACACACATACAAAGAACACCATGGGTTAGGTGGTTGGGGAATAGACTGAAATTTAGATCCTCTGAAGGCAAGGAGATGAGCAGCGATATGGATATTAAATTACTAGAACAACTAAAAAAAAAGGTGGCAGCTAGAGAAGAGAAGCAAGAAAACTGTCAGAAGAAGCAAAGAGGTAGGAAAATTAAGTTATTTTAGTGGTTGAACTTCGAATCTGTTACTTTTTTTTGGATTTGTCTGCAGTATGCTTCGTATCTGTGTATCACTATCAGCGTGTTGTGACTGTGGTGAGAAACACGAAGCCTTGAGTCATGTTGTCAGACTATCACATGTCTGCATGGATTTGTGTTAGAGAAATCTTTCAGTATCAGTGTGGATGGATTTGGGTCGGGTTTTTTTGGGCACGCGTGTTTGAAGCTCAGCGCCTTTGATGTGAAAGCGATGTAGTGATTTTGTCCGACAGGTTCAACAAACTGGTCTTGCCCTCACTCGTTACTACAAGATAATACAACCATCACAAATCCACATAGTCTTTTTTTGTTTTCAGGTGTCTGTAAACTCCGATCTGATTGATTGATCAAATATGACAATAAAGTTTTGTGGTTTTGTTTTTACCTGCTGAAAGATTCCTGTTTTTAATGAGCGGGTGTAAAGTACTGAGGGAAAAGGTAAAGTGGAGGGGGAGTCTGTAGAATAAAAAGAGGAGAGATGAATTATAATTGTGTTTGTTTGTATGTGTCACTCAGAGGTATTGAGGTGTTTTTAATGTGGGTTATGTACACAACTTTCCTCCGAGCGACAGAGGAGGCTGCTGTCTCTGAGGGAGGTATTTATTTCACTCACTCCCAATGCTCCCGTTCGCTTCCTTGCTTCTCCTGTTTGCTTCTCTGCTTATCAGGAGATAGAGGCTGACAGTTGTTGATGTATGTGCGCCGTGTGTTTTGGGATGTGTGTGTGTGTCCCGGCAGATGTGGCCCGCAGTGTGGCCCACCTTTTAAATGTCACTGATCACAGTCTCTTCCACCTGATTACCCCCCCCCCCCACACACACCAGCTCTCCACCTCCCACTCCCGTGCTGGAGCTCTTCTGCCCCATTTATTACCCCATTTACCTCCCCGACACGCGAATATGCACTACAGTGACCCCGTTCCTTCACAGTCCTAACAAACACACATATATACATCCATTCACACAATAAACATCATATTCAGATTAAGTGCAATGAGTTTCAAACTGACATTTCATGGAAATGTCCTGCACAGACTTACATTATCCACATTCACAGATACATATACTTACATCGTTACGCTGACATTATTAAATGCCAGAGGAAGTGGTAAACTGACATTTTAAATGCTCAATCACAGATTTGATTAAAATCAGTCTTGCTAATATTAAGGAGAGCAACACGCCGGCCAATCACTAAATGAACAAAGGCCAGATCGGCAAAAGGCCAAAGCCAATATAATTGGATACTTTTCTTTTGCCTGAATCAAGACCAACAGAATGATCAACTGAAACCTGCCAGAAAACACTTTTTTTTCCCCCCTGAAAGTGTTTGTCATTCACTAACTCTAAGCAAACTACCATCGAATGACACAAAGAAGCCCACAAAGCAAAGTCAAACACGTCGACTTTGGACTCCATGTTCAAGGTTTGACTGTTGGTCTCAGCTTGCGTACATTTGGATGCACGTACACGTGTCTGTGTGCGCGCGTGTGTGTGTGTGTGCGCGACGCTGTGGGCAGCATGTCTCCTGGCCTGACATGTGCCAATCAGCACACCAGGAGCAGTCAGTCATCTGCCAGCACCTCACGGACATCAATCAGTCAAAGCTTTAGGCAACTGTGGGCAACGAATGAGCTGAAAGGGTCAGAGCTGTGAATGGCTGCTGCAGCAGGACGATAGGTTGTCGAGGGTGTTGTCTTGTCTGCAACGAGACGTGCTTTGTTCTTTCAGACATTCAGTGGTCAATTAAAGCAGGGGCCAACTTAAAAAAATTAATTAATGAAATCACAAGTTAAACTGCTGTGCTCCAGCTATAAATAGACAAAGCAGAGTTGTAGAAATGTTTCAATCTGTGGTAGTTTGTTTGTACATTTACTATCTTATAGTGGAATCATTGGAAAGCTCCAGCCTGTTGGATTAAAAATCAGAGCCACTTTGATTTCACCATTATCATCAAAGACAGCAGTTGTTTGCTGCTTGATTCCCTTGTTCTGTGCTTGGGTAGATGTCTGTGTAAAGCAGAGGGAATGAGGGAATTTGTCTTGACCCTGTAGCCGACAGTAGACTGATCTGGACAGCGTAAGTGATGACACTAAGATAAACTAAACCAGCTGGTGCTGACATTTACAAGATAAAATCCTACAGCGTGCAACGTTTAGTGAGTCTTACAGTTTGATTTTTGATCCCGCTGCTGAACGCTGTTCTCATTAAATGACTTTAAACTTTGTTTTGTGTGTTTGCAGCGTCACTCAGCAGGAGAAATGTGATTTTTTTTTTTAAAAGTTCAGTTTACCATAAAGGCTTCATAATCAGGTTCGAACCACTACTCATCTGGTACTTGTAAAGTTAGCTCACCTACAGTTTTTTGCAAACACATCATTCAGACTTTGTAAAAGTTTGGATTTTTTACAATTTATTTGAACATTTGGGTTTCCATGGAAACCTTAGCTTTGCCTAATGATGTGAGTCTAATCGTACTCTTGCTGTTACCCAGTGTGTTTATTCCTAAATCTACTCACTAGTGCAGTATATGCTCATTTCTGACTATCTGGACCTTAGAGGTTGCAGTAATGTTTATTTCTCTAAACTTAATGAGAGAAGTATTTATGAGGGAATTTTTAAAATCATTATGGAATCTGAAATCTGACGCACAAGTTAATTTTCACCTGACTTCGTATGAACTCTTCCACAGCAGACATAAAATCAAATATCTCAGCTCGCACATTTTACATTGTTCAACTAATTACTCCCCTTTTGACTTTCTATTCAGACCGGTAGCAACATGCCAAAAAGCAAACTCATAATTCTTCCTCTCACCTCACACACTGTCAGTTCAATTATGTAATTTTAAAAGCCTGTTGAAACAAGTGCAGGCGGACTTATTAGATTAAAAAGGAATAGAACTCATTTACACCCCCATAATCAAATAAAATGCTGTTACCGTGGAAAAAGAAAATGCTTAGCCATGCAATTTGTGCTCATTTATTTGTTGAAAAAAATAAAAAGATTTTTAAACGGGGCTGATTTAGTTATTTTCTCCCCTTCAACCTCAAACGTCAAAAAGACACAGTGGAGTGTGAGTTTATGTGTGCGAGAGTGAGACAGTGAGAGAGACAGGCCACCGGTGAATCAGTATTCATGGACTATCGCCAGTTCTGCCAGCCCCGTCTCACAGCAGGGGTTCGGTTCTATGAAGATAAAGTGATTTTTCTGGAGCGAGTGACCCCCGATACTGACCTGACACGCACATACACAACCAAAACTGTACATAGCCAAATACACACTCATCCAATAATTAAGCAGGCAGGAACAAAAATCCACAACTCAATCTTCCTTTCATCCCTGCCACAGTTTCTCATGCTATTATGTCAGTGCTCTGTAATGCATTTACACCACAGGGTTTCCTCTGCATATTTGAATGCAAACTGGACCACCTGTAGGCTTTTTGGACAACATTTCAAAACTTCCTACTCAGAAAAAGAAATCATAGCTTTTACTCATTTTATTAGCCAGCACCTTGACCTCATGTTGAGCCAGAAAAAAAAAAGTTGTCACATCTCACCACAGTACGTAAAATAATTCAGGATTATTACTGCTATATTTAATGCAGCACCAGTGTAAGAATAATTGGTTTTTCCGGCCTATTAGTAAAATACACATCATTTGGAGCTTATTTTCCTTTAATAATTTATTTGCTGTAAAAATGAAGAGGGACAAAAAAACCACTTTACAAAACACTTCAAGTCAGGACGGGCTGACTTCACAGGATTTGTGAATGGATGAGGGCAGAGGGAGGGCAGAGTGGGGTGTCAAAGCCAACCCACCCAGACGCACCTTTGTGCCATAAAGCGAGGCAGTAAGAGAGTCCAAACTGCTGACATGTGAAAAGGTGTCTGACATGTCTGCACACCACCTGATCGCTGGAATAAACCACAACAAACATTTATTACCAAGAAAAGATCATTAATAATGCACAGCAACTTTGTATTTAGTTTAAAAAATACCTCTTGTGTCTGTCACCCATTTATTGCGCTCCATGTTTGGTTTTGCAATGCTCACTTTATTTTTGAAAACTTGGCGGTCTCCATCAGTGGTTTGTGAATGATCAGGCACTGGTCTTTGTTGCCATTTTGCAAAACTGTTTTGTGAAAGAGTAGGGAGGGAGGATCCCAGTTGCCCCAGAGCAGTAACCCTGCACTCCTGCTCCTCCTCCCGTCCTTTTATCCTCCTCTCTTCCCTCACTACTCTATCACTACGCTCATCTCCCCGGCAAATTGAATTCCTCCCCTGAATCTGCCTAAGCAGCTTCCTGAGATCAGTTTGAGAGTGGAGACACACACGTGATATGGCCGGGAAAGAAAGTGTGTGTTTGAGTGTGTAATAGTGCGTGTTTGCCTCTTGCCTCTGTCGTGACATTTGAAGGCCAATCTGTCTGTTAGGCAACCTTCTTCCCGAGGAGACAAAGAGGAAGCAGACCTTGAATTGGTGCATGCGTTGACAAAGACAAGCCGAGGGGCAGCAAGAGAAGAAAGGAGGTGCTTCTGATGGACAGACAGGTGGTTTAATAGTGCAGCTTGTGAGAGAGACGGGTTACAATGAGGGAAGAGTGCTTGGTAGAGTGTGACTCGTGGACATTGAGTGACAGAGAGACAGACAGTCCGTGCATCATGCTGTTAGCTGACCTTGCTGCACTCAGATATGGTTTTCACTGTCTGCACATTGTTCCTAATGGACTGCTTTAAAGTAGAAGGCAGAGATTAAAGAGCTATGGGAAGGAGGCTAGTTTGAGGAACTTGGACTACAAGATATGAAACACATCTTCACATGCCCTTAATATTTTACGGCTGATATTTATTTCTCACATAAACACATTTTTCTTCTCTGTTTTAGGCTTGGCTGTCACTGAAAAATTTACTTTTACTTTTGCACCACACACTTTTATGCTTAATTTCTCAGTCACAAACCTGATTTAAGCTGGTGTCCAGGTATTGGTCGATGAGCAAAAAAAGGTTGACTTTAACGTGATGTGGTGAGGTTTTCAGACATGTCCCAAATTTCATGGAAATAACTAGTTAGAAATCTGGGAGAAGTGACTGTGAAAGCAACTCCTGGCGTGAGGATAAACTGCTACAACTGCAAAATAGATGATTCAACAGGAACGTCTTGTATCACAGTAAATCATTAAGGACATAAAAAACTGACTTGTTGCATTATGCTGGCACAAGCTTTTTAAAAACATCAGTCAGAAAAGTCTGTTTTAAAGAACGCCAAGCTGCTGCAGAAGATTAGTCATGTTGTGAACCGACCAGGGTTTCAGAATCCTTAAACAAGACATGCGTGTCATAGAGTGACCCAACAATGTTGAAAATGGTGTTCAGAACTCCACTCCAACCGCCCCAAAAAAGTTTTAATCTTCATCGTAACAAGTTCTAACCTTTAAACAACTCTTTGAAGATGGAGCAGAAAATAGGAAAGGGCCAAGTTGTCCTCATTTTACCAAAATGTTCCCCCCTAAGCCCTCTCTCTCTCTTTCACACACACTCAAATACACACATATACACACTCAAACACAGGCGCACACACAGTCAAACACAGGCATACACACAGTCAAACACAGGCGTACACACAGTCAAACACAGGCTTACACTAACACAGGCGTACACACACTCAAACACACACCTACACACAGTCAAACACAGGCAGGCAGAAGTGAATTATAATGCTGGTCAGCAATATGACATTGGAGTCTGCAGTGCCAGCCATCGTCTGTAGAAACGGAATATTCCAAATAAATCCTTATGGGCACATGCACAACCCACATTTCTGTCTCGTACAGACACACAGACACACACACACATACACACAAACACAAGCTCCCATATAAATCTGTCTTGGATGGAACACTTCCCTCTTGCACACAGAGCAAGCAGCTATCAATCTAAAGGAAAGAAGAGGGGATACGGTGAAACAGTAGAAAATTGGAAAAGAAGAGAAGGAAAATGGTGACCCTGAGACATCTGCTTTGAAAGAAGAACGAGGAAAGAAACTGATGCAATGGCGGTGAAAAGGGATGGCAGAGTTGCACTTTATTAAACAAAATCTAAATTGCATCACCTTGTTTTGCGAAATGTCTTGCAGAACAACAAGTTAATTTAGCCTGTGACAAGAATTTCAATAACTTTTAACAATAACTGAGTACAAACATTACCCTGAACTTTTAAAATTAGTTTTAGGACACATAGCACTGGGGGAGGGAGAGACTTCCTCTGCCTCAGAGACCAATTTTATTGCTTTTTTCTTCAGTATTTTTTTGTCACTGTGCTCATTCATTAGCAGAGTGTGAACCACTCAAAAACATCCAAGAAAATGTTTGCATTTCCACTACTTGGTACTGCATGTCTTATATTGTGAAAATTACAAGTTTGCACCTCCCCACACCAGAAGTGTCTATGTGGGTGGTCCATGGAGCTTTTGTCTTTATTGGATTCACCTGTGATTGTGTTGGTAAAAGGCTGTCTGGTGAGGCTTGTAGGGAGGTTTATTTTTTGTGTTGCTGGAGCTCTTTGTAGAATTTCACAGGCATTATCTTGCTTTCTTTATTTAAAATGAAATATAACCATTATATTTTAAGGTTTGAACTTAATCATAATTCTCATATTATTTTTTACCAGAAGCCCAGTTGTAACTCCCAGGCTGCAGAATCATTACTGGAGCAAAATGCAGACTGAGGAAAGTACAGAACTGAGAAAATAGAAACAAATCAGAAGTGACAAGAACCGGTTAACGAGAGTATAAAACCGAGTCTCGGAGCATCAACCTGTCCGAACACACTGAAGCAAACAAACAAAGCTTGACCCTTGTCATGCAGTTAATATGTATTCATGTTTAAAGCCAAACTCAGATGCTGATACTTCCTCCACTCAATTCAAGCCTCACCACATGCTGAGGTGCAGCAGCTAGGTGCTGTGGACAAGCTCTTTAGCCTTGATACCTCTGTGATGTGTGATGTGGTGCCAGCTCCGAGTGCCACCTGAGCCAGGAGTCAAAGACTTGATTGCATTGTTTCGACAGCAGCTGCAGTTGAGCCGTTTTGCAGATGTACCTTATAAAGCAGGCCAAGAGGTTCCAACATGCTTATGAGAAGATTCAGCCCCTGTAGGATACAGTGTTAAACAAGCTTGTGCTTGGAGTCTCAGCTATTTTTGCAGTACAACGTACCTTGTGTAGTGTCAGTAGCTGTATTTTATTTTCCAGATAAAGTGGAAGGAAATAATAGTAGCTATGCATCAGCATGACAGGCTCTTTGAATGAACTCAGACAGAAGGTGACAAGCTTGAGTGAGCAACCTAATCATCCTAAATCATCAAATCTTGCGTTGCACCTAAAAAAAAAGAAAAACAACAGAGTGTTGTCGTTTTCAGAAATCTGGGTTGAACGTAGTTGTAAACCGGAGTTTGACCCGTGTTTTTTATGCAATGTAAAGTCGATAAAATAAGCTGGGTTTGATTTGCTCGATGAAACCTCAACAACACACTGGGAAGGCAAAAAGATGTGGCTAAGTTATGACGTGTGTTTCCAGTGAGTAAATAAGATGGACTTTTAGTGTTTTCTGGCCCAATAGAACACATCAGTGCTTCTGGTGTTTCTACCATAAACAACAAAATGTGTCGATTTTATTTTAGCACACATTGTATTTATTATATGGTCAGTATTAATGAGTGAAAGTGATTTCAATCTTGAACCCAAAATTTAAAAAAATCAAAAGAAAAATAAGAAAACTATTAGTGGGGACTCAATTGGTAGAGCTGTTTACTCTCAGCAAGAGGGTTGCTGGGTCAAATCCCAACTGGGACGTTTCTGAGTAGAGTTTTCATGTTCTCTCCGTGCGTGTGTGTTTTCTCCAGATACACTGGTGTCCTCCCACAGACCAAAAACATAAATGTTATACTTATTGGTAGCTCTAAGTTGTCCCTAGCTGTGAGTGAGAGAATGACAGTGACTGCTGGATATGGTCACCAGAGAACCCCCCATGACCCTAAAATGAATAAGTGGGTAAATCTGTTTTAAATATTATTATTCTAATAAATAAAATGCAAGGGAAAACAAAATTAATTTAATAATTTGACTGTTTTTTCAGGAGTCATGCCTTTAGACTTTAACAAGGTAATTTCCTGACAGAGTCCACCAGACAAGAGCAGGATTAAACAACATACAAATAAATACAGTCAGAAATGCAGAAACATCTGTTTTCATTTCTACTTTGATGCCTAAAGTCATTTCTGAAGCCTCAAAATGAGTTTCTTTATCTGCTCTGACATTTGCCAAATAGAATATAAAAATATAATAGAACCAAAGCATTGCAGTTCCACTTTATATAGACTTCAACTGAATGATTTAAATGTGAAATAGAAGGATTTAAAAGCATAATGTCTCCTTTCAAACAAGTAAGAATTTTAAGTCTTGTTTTTTTTTTTTTCTTCCGATCAATTTTTATTCAAAAGTCAATACAGATCTTTATTTTATTTATTGTTTCAGACAAGATACTGTCTACATTTTCCTATGAATGACTAATGCAGGTCTTAATAACAAGGTTTTTTTCCCCTTTGTGTCTCTTTATGTCTGTCAGAAGTGGCTCCCTACTTGCAAGGAGGTGGACGGGGGCAGCAGGTGGTGTTGGAAGGAAACAGACTGGTGCTGACCTGCCCAGCTGGAGGCAGCTGGCCCCTGCAGTACCGCTGGACCCTCAACAGCAGTAACATCACTGACTGGACACCGCAGTACAGGTCAGTTTGCATGCACCGGTCATGAACTCTCTGTGGTCTATGAATAGAAGTTTCTTTTCCTCAGATTTTTTTTATCCTTCCTTTTTTTTTGTACCTGCAGCGTAAAAGCTGTTTCTGTTAGTTAGACGTGTGTTCAGAGAGGGTCAGAGCTTTCAGACAACCGAGCCAGAGAGAGATTAAAACAATTATATTAATGCTGAAAAATATAAATATGGTCTGGGAAAAGAAGAGCAGAACCAATCAATAAATCTGAGCTATTCCTTTGCTTTATCGCTCTGTGCCTCTCTTCCTCTGCCTCTTTCTTCCTGTCCCTGTGTGTGTGTTGGAGGTAAAAGCTAAGCAATGCCTCTCGGCAAAAAACTGCAGCTGTGAAACAAAATTGTTTTTCACATCATTCAGAAATAGAGGGAATCTTGGGAACGTGTACACACCGAGGGAGAAAGAGAAAGAGGTTGAGCCAGCGTTTTGTAGGCAGACAATCGTACGAGCCAGGAGGCGGTGTTTAGCACTGGACTGCTCTCAGTGTTTTGGCTACTTCAGCTCCGTGAGTCAAGCCTGTGCTGAATTGCCAAGGCTCTGGGAGCCTGCATGTGTGAGTGTGTGAGCATGTGCCATCCAGAATTTAAAAGCCTTTTAGACTTTTATGGTTTCCACATTTACAGTTCTTAATGGTGTCTTAACCATAGTGTGAGGTGTCTGTTTTCTTAACGTCAGCTATTCATGCTAATCATGACTAAGTGTGTAATTATGTGTTTTATAATACAACCGTTTGTATTGCAGAGGGATAACTTGGTATATTCAGTCATTTTGTGGTGACTTGTCTCCCTTTAAAATCGAGGTCATTACACAAAATTTGCTCAAGGATTAGAACTTTTCAAAACTGTCAGCACAAGGGCCAAACTTTGATTAGCCATGGTAACTCTGGTTGCTTTATTTATTTTCATTTCTGTTGTCATAAACCGAAAACTGTGGCCATGCTGCTTTATTTTTCAAAAAATGTTAGATATTTTGCCTCATTTTATAATAATAATAATAAATTAATATATTTTGTTTGTGGTTTTACTGTTCAAACAGCAAAACAAATTTGCAAAAAAGCCTTTTAACTGTTAATCACCTGCTCAGCTCATTGATGCTAATATTGTTAGCTTCTTGAAGTCCTTAACTTAACCTTACTTACTGGTGCAACATTTTAAAGTGTGTCCCAAATTAGGAACAACCTACCTAGACTGCGGCCCAGGGAAGCCACACCCTACGCAGTCCAGGTAGGCTGCATAAAACGGATATGAAATGAGATGGTCTAGCCTGTGGATGACGTATGTATAGTGATTGGTTTTGTATCATGTGTTCACATGCCTTTTTGCTGGATAAATAACTTCCCAGTCAAAAATATTACACGTAAATTAATTTAAAAACATTATAAATTTGGGTTTAGCTCCAGTGTCAGTACTTGTAATTGCATTTTTATTAAATTTTATCAGCTAAACTGCTAAACATGTTAACAAGCACCGGAACGCCTGTGTTCCGTTTGAAATTTCATTTTTCTTTATATTGTCATGACTGCTAAATTTAAAAATTCAGATTTTTAGCTATAAAAAGAGACCAAGCTTGTGAATTTAATCTAAAGAGTTCAAGAGCAGTACTTCATTTAATTTGTGTGTACTTTATAAAGCAATTTATGCTATTTTTGGCCTGCAGGTTAATTGTTTGGTCCGTGATGAATTCCCAAACTTCATCGACTTGGTAAAAAAAAATCGGCCATCTTTGTTTTTTTGTTTAGTTTGCTGACAGCACAAGGAATCCTGGGATAACCTCAGCAAAGTAGGGTACTCAACCTTCCTTTTTGGGGTTTTGTGGGCTGTATTCGCCGACCACTTAAGAAAGAGCCCGTGAATTTGGACAGGCTTCGGCACAGGGCAGTGACATCAGCGGTTGAGAGATGCAGATTTTGAAAGACGCAGCCCCTGAATTGAGACACAGCCTTAGTCTCTTGTTGCAGCTGGACAAATTGAAGAGTCTAACTTTCACTTAGTTGGCTTCAGGAGGCAGGACACTGACACTAGAAGCACCATTACCAAGTTCTGAGTTTCTCTAGCCATGACTGCTGGCTTAAATTCTGCACAATAATTTATTTATTTATTTATTTATTTATTTATTTATTTGTTTGTCATATCTGATGCTTCACTTGCTCATGTGCTTTGCTGATGTGGCCATGCAGTTGACAGTTCTTCAAAGGTAGAGTTCTGAATAAAGGAGTAGTTAATAAAGTTAATGTTAAGATAAGAGAGAAATAAAAGGCTGGCATTACTTGAATGATTACAAAACAATTTTCAACCAAGATCATATTATATGAGAACAGACAGAGTTGTATCCGTTTCAGTCAAACCTTGTAAATGATATTATGTGTTCTCAGCCAGTATTGCACAATCTTGCGTGATCTGTTAGCCTTTAAAGTATGTGTTCAGGATGGCTCTTTGCTACTGCCGCATCAAATTTAGCTCAACGTTTGTAACACTGATGGAGTTATAGTCATTTTTGCGTTTGATCATTTCTATTTACAGCTGCAGCTAAAGGTGGCATTTTTAATTGGTGTTGAATTCAAAATTTATTCATTTCTAATTATGTGTCTAATGACTCCTTTCTGGGAATATGTCTTGCTCAAGGACACCATGACATACAGTATATGGTGGGGAACCTGTGACTTTCTGACTCTAAGTTGGCTGCCTTACTACTGCTCCTCAGCTGTCTGTTAATGCTGCAGACAAACACACACATTCTTATTAAAAAAACGTGTCTTTCTGTAGAAGGTAATATTTACTGTAAGTGATTTTTTTTCATCTTCTGAACTGATAGAAATCTGACTTTGACTGTGTGGTTGAATGTGTTACATATTAAATAGTTTTAAAACAATACAAACACACACCAATAAGTCGACACATTACGTAGAAAACAAAAGAAAAAAGAATGAACCAGCCAGAATATCACCATTGATAGTAAAGTGACATTCCTCAATTTGTCAAAACCTTTGCTGAGAAACAAAGTTTGATTTAAAACTTTACTTTCACTTTTATTCAAAAATCTTTTTTGTGTACTGTAGCATGAAATCAAAAAGTAATACGTTTTGTGACCACGACTAATAATTATAAAGTTCAGAGCAATACCAGCAGGATGGTTTACCATGCGGTGCTCCTTTTTTTGAATTGTGTTAGGATCGAAGTGTCTTTACACTCTGCACTGAAATTCCAATGTACATGCCTGTTAAACATGAAGGGAACCTGCAGACAGAGATTGGAGAGATGCAAAGTTAGGAAGAGTCCAATTTCAAAATCTGCTTCTAGATCAGGGCTGCTGCGTAACGTGTCATTTCAGATTCAGACAGTGCTGCCTGCGAGGCTTTGATGTACATGTGCGCCTGTTTGTCTGTTCATGAGTTGGTGTTTGTGTGTGTTGGCAGCACACGCTGACAGCCTGGGAGTTAAGTACTTGGCTGTCCTGGTATCCATAATGAGCCCCAAAGCGATGTCCAGTTTTACTGTGTCTATCCTGTTTCTGTGTGTGCGTCTCCGTCAGCACGTGTGTGTGTGTGTGTATGCATTTGTGTGTTTCTCCAACATGGCACCAACCTAGATCCAATGCCAAGCCTCCCATTAGTGAAGCACTGTGCATTAAAACCCCATTAACCATCCTTTTCTGATAGAAATACACAAGCACCATACACACACACACACACACATATATATGTTGTTACACACAAAACGTACACATCTGCCACCGGGCATTTCCTTCTGTTATGAGGAAACTTTTACGATCCATTTTCTCAAACCAAGGTCATGAATAGATTCAGACAAACAGACCTCCACTTCCTTTGCCTTCTGTCTCATTGGTCTCCAGGAGCGAACTCGTAGAGCCAATGTCGTATTTTTATTTTCTTGGAACTATTAGAAAAACGTAGCACATTTTATCTGCTGTTTTCTCAACGTGTGTGTCCACCTGCAGGTTGTCTATACCAACGCTGAAGAGAAGCGATGCTGGGCTGTATCAGTGTACAGTGAGAAACAGGATGGGAGCGCTAATACACAGGAGAACAGAGGTGCACGTGGCCTGTAAGTACACACAGGCTTGAATTATTATACATGATGGTGTAAAGAGAACAGACCGTTATATCAGAGGCATTAACGCTTTTAAAATAGGTGGTTTATGTACAACCCTGATTCCAATGAAGTTGGGATGTTGTGTAAAACAAATAAAAACAGAATATGATGATTTGCAAATTCTTTTTGTTTGTTTTTATTGATCTGGCCTCTCTCTCCTGTGAAGTTTTGGGACATTTCTCAGCTGAGGAGCAGAGGAAGACAGTGACTCAAGGTCGAGCAGCCATCCTCAGCCCACCTCTTCTCATGTCTTACCCTCAGCCCCTGGTCACGTGGTACAAAGACGGACATAAGATCATTCCCAACAACAGAATGTATGTATTTATGTTTCTTTTTT
>JARVGW010000221.1:8893214-8907542 GCA_031762495.1 Anablepsoides rubrolineatus
TTTCTTACCTAATGGAAACGCTGCAATTTCGAAACTGTGTTTTTTCGACATTAACAAAATATCGGCAAAGTTTTGCGTATATTTGCAATGGAAACGCAGCTAGTGTGGTGGGCTCTCAGCCTCAAATATATCCAGTTGAGCTGCTCCTTGTTTGAACGCTGTAATTGTGACTTCTCCTAATGGACGTTCAGCTGAAATGCAGCCTGAGATCCCAGAATCCATTGTGGTTTTCGAGGTGCTAAGCTCGCTGAAGGGGGGGCAAACAAACGGCAGCACAGCACTAACGCTTGTCACAAACGGGCAGATGTCCTGAGTTTGATGGTGTGGCTGCTGTCCAGGCTGTCTTCAGATCCATTTACTGCAGCTTACCTAACCAGCATCACCTGGCAATGTCCCCTGAGTTAATCAGAAAGATAAAGCTTTCTACAACAGGCATGTTTCTAAATTTTAAATTCTCAGCAGCTGGTCAAAAGCAATGGCTGCTCTTTACACTGACACTGGTTCATCAGATGTCCCACCTGGGACCACTTCTAATCAGTGTTAACAACTTTTTAAAACAAAACCATGGAAAAAAGGAATCAGAATTTACAGTAGATTTTAATATTTTATTTTTTTACTATAACGAAAGCAGTTTTCTTTTTCCTTACACTGTATCGTATAGAAATCACTTGTTGATAGGTGCAGCTGTAATTACACAAGAAATTAAATATTTTCCATCAGTCAGGGGTCTAAACTTGTTTAATCAAGTAAAAAAGATGTATTAAATAATATTTTCTTTAAGTTCTGTTACATTCTATGACGTACATCAAAAATCTACCCTTTTTTATCATTGATGACCTCACCTCCACTGACTAATGCTCTGTTGTGTTTTATTTTGAAGCATTGCTGCTCCTAAAATAAGTTTGTTTTTTGTTTTTGCCTGCTTATACTATAGCAACATTTTTATGTTATTATTGACAATTTTTTGTCTCTTGTTTAGTTTAGCACTGGTTTTTTTGTTTTTGTTTTTTCAAAATTTAAAAATGAACAGGGAAAACAATTCATGTTGTAAATTTTGCACAGATAAATGACACCACATCTCAGTATCATTAAGACACTGGTAAAAATATCAAATTTAACAATCAATTGCTTAAGAAATTTGTTATTCAGTTGAGAAAGAAAAATGTATTAAACATATTTTAAAGTTGATCTTTGTAAACCAGCTAAATTCAGTAATTTAGGATAGATGTAAGCTTGACACATCATGTAGGTCTGTGTTTTGATAGTGTTAATTGATGCCTTTTCAGTGACGTGACGCTACCTTCCCTTTGTCTATTTCCTCTAAAATACCAGTAATGAAACACAGAAGCCAATAAACTCAAAGTTCTACTTCAGTTTTTTACAACAAACGTTAGTAGAAACTCTGGCCTCCACAAGAAAGCAGTTAAAGCAGATTGTTGCATACTTACCAAATATATTGTGAGTGTGCTATAAATAATAGACTCAGCATCCAGTGAGGGCTACAAGTTTTGCAACTCTCAGCAACTGAGATATAAAAAAAACTCACTAAAAAATGTTAGTTCTAAAGTTTAATCAGCATGTTTATTTTTGTTTTCAGCTCTTTTTCCTGTCTGCTTTTGTTTCTGTCTTAGAATGATGCTTCGAGAGGAGGCACCTAGCGCTCCCCCCAATAATATTGTGGCTAGTGGCCGCACAAACCAGTCCATCATGGTCCAGTGGCAGCCCCCTCCAGAATCAGAGCTTAACGGCGTCCTCCGGGGATATGTGCTGAGGTAAACACACTCTACACATGGGCTGAAATCCTCAACTTCACTACACTTTGTAGAACAAGAAACAAAGAAGGCAACTTTTTTTACATTGTTGAAAATTCTTGTCTTTGGTTTCTTTTTAGTTTGCTATTCTATTTTACTTTAGATATGCTAGATTGTATCAAAAGAAACATTTTGCACATATTTGTGGCATATGGTAAAAGAAAGATTATTTACCTTGTTAGTTATATAATGAAGCTTGTGAATTAATCAACTAGCAGCCAGCTTTTAGTCAGTCAAAGTAACTCTTTGCATCTGCATCATATATATGACCTAAACTAAAATGAACAACACATTATTATAAACTTGAATGTTGGATGCAGGAATAAAGAACATACCATACCGGTACTGGGCTAACCGCAAAGTTTATTTTCTCTGCAAGTCGCTCCTAATTTGGGAAGCAAACACATTTTCTGCACTCAGAGACTCCAAGTACACAACAAAATGTATTTAACATCTAAGAAAAAATGGATTTTGCATGATGTGTCCCCTTAACTTAAGCCAACATTGTTTTTAAAACACTCATTCCCCTCAATAGTTTTCTCTCTGATTCTTTATCAGAAATATCCATTGTTTCATGTGTTCATATGCAGACAATAGTGCTCTTTAATGATGCTCTTTCTGTCCTTGGTCTGCTGTCCTTCTCCATGATGTCTACCTGAAGTACGAAACACTGTGTGTAATCAAACTGTCATCAGCTGCCTCACACAGATTTGCATATAATTGCAGTAGAAGTTATCAGGTCTTTATCCTCCTTCACTGCTTCCACTTCAGAAATCAGTGAAAAACAGGAATGTGCACTTGTACGTCCGCACCGTATCATTTCAGCTGTGTAGGACCGAGCTTCCTCCTCCTCCTCCTCCTCCTCCTGCGCCTCCCCTTTAGATTCTCTTTTTTTCGTCGTGTGTCAGCTGCCAGCTTCTTCTTCTTCTCTTTTTCCTGTTTTCTCCATCCTTCTCGTTACCGCTCGCCCCGCGCCTTTTCCTCCTCCGTTTCTTCATCTCCCAGTGTGTCATGAGGAGACAGAGGGGGAAAGAGGGGGGGGCTATTTTCACACCTCTGCAGAAAACCGCTGTCGGGCCTCAGTGCCTCCTGACTTTGTGTATCAGTGTTTGTGCGACTGTCTTATGTGTGTGTTTGTGCAAAATGCACGTGTGACTGAGTGCTGAGTCAGCCAGCGAATCGTTGGAACATCCCGTTATAGAGGATAGGTGTCATATTAAAACGCTGACATGAGGATTATTACTCCATTCAGCTCCATCAGATATGCACAGTACTAAAATGGTATTCCACCTCCCTGTCTAGTTGGCTCATATATTCTTTTAAGTGGGCACTTAAATCACATGTACTAGAGTGGAGGCCATAAAGGTGCACTATTTAGAGACGAAATTAAATAGTTCTGTCTTTAGAGATTTTTAAAAGGTCTTGACATCTGCAGAAAATCCTTAGATTTTCTCTACAAATGTTCCTTTCACAGTAAAAGATAAATGTTACAGGAGCAACTTAAGAATAGGAAAAAAGGGCAGTGTGGGATAAAATGATATTGGCTTGAGATTAAGTGTGTAAGCAAAAATTATATTTATGGGTTTTCTCTTTCTAATCATTCAAAAAATATGTGCAATCTTATGTACAGTTTGTAGCTTTTTTAAAACTTAGAATTAATTTAGTTTAGTTTTTATGCATCAGTATTCAAACATTTGTCCACAAAGCCAGAATAAATTGATTCATACATTTATTTTAGAAATTTACAGAAATATTTGATCCTTCACTCTGTAGCCCTATCACATAATTCCTTTCAACATTTTTTCTTGTCTCAAACTCCAGTTTCGTTTCACAACTATTTTCAGTGATAAAAAAAAGGTTTTACAGAATCTGTCTTGTTTTAATACATTAAGACAACATTTAATGGCCAATAAATGTAGTTTGTTACGAGCAGAATCAAGTCAAAAAGCGTCATAATCAAGGCTCATATTTGTACAGTTCTGTATGAAAACTCTCAGTCCTATTTTATCTCATTTATAAAGTATTCTAAAAGTCTGTTTTGCTTAGTCGGTATCATATTTTGTAACTACAAAAAAAAAAAAGAATCCGCCCAAAATACGTATTACAAGAAGGAATACAGAATGTGAAAACATTCATATCCTCTGAGTATTTTATCTCATAACAATTTCCATATTTACTTTTCTCACTTGTTACAACACATTTACAGGAGAGTCTGTGTCTGTGTGCAGGTACCGTCTGGCAGGGTTGCCGGGGGACTACCAGGAGAAGAATATCAGCAGCCCAGAGACTAACTACTGTCTGCTGAAAGACCTCATCATCTGGACTCAGTACCAGATCCAGGTGGCTGCCTTCACAGGGGCCGGCCTGGGTGTTTACAGCAGCCCTGTCATCGAGTACACTCTGCAGGGAGGTCAGTGAAGATGCACAAGTACATTTTCATTTCTCATTTATTGCTTTGCAAGCAAGTATGCCGAGAAATCCTGGGACATTTTCAAGCACACGTTGTACTGAATGTGCTCAATAAGTTTCCCGGACATGTATTAAGCCTACTGCTGCAACCCCCTGCACCTTAAGATAAGCTCCAGCTGGGGTACAAGAACATTTTGGCGCAGCTGGGAAGAATCCCACATCTGCTGTAAGTACAGTAAGACTTTACTGCCGAGGATGATGTAATGACGACAAGAAACGCTCCTCTCAGCGATTATTTAAAAAATTGTTTGGTTTGGTGATCAGATGACTGACAGAGACATGCAGCTGCAAAGTTGTTTCTCTGCAGCCTCAAAAGCTTCAGTATTACTCAGCTTTGAGCGGAGCCAGTTGATGTTGTTCAGACTTATATCCAAGTTGCCCCAGAGGCATCCCCCTCGCAGGCAAAGCAGCTTCAGTCAACTGGGAGGAGAACCTGAGGGCGGCCCAGGATGTGCTGAAGGGACTGCAGTTCATCTTCCATCTGGCTAACAAGCAGCTTGAGACACTGCAGGATTGGGGGGATGGGTCCAGGAAGGGTTTCTCTGCTGCTTCATAAATATATAATATGACAGATAATAGTGTGTTTATTGTAATAGACATGGCTGCACACAGATACGCACCTGCAGCTCTCAGAGACATAAATCAATGAAGTGGTTGTGAGGAAGGAAAGAATGTAAGAGCAGACCGTTAAGGGAGATGTGCGGGTAAATCTTTTCTAACCACGTGCCGACTTTTATCCCAACGCTATATTATTATTATTAAAAATGAGCAGATCAGCACAATCACGCACACTCACCAACACACACGAACATGTGCACTCAAAGTCATCACTACAAGAGTTCAGGACAGGTTTATAGACTCAGGAGGGGGAGTTAGGCTCATTAATTATTCTAATGTGGTTTAATAGGAGTCGCTGTGATGGATTGGACATTTTCTCCCTCTCACCGTCTCTGAGAGGATGTGACTGAACTCTGTGTTAAACTCAGATAACATTACTTTTCTTTTCTGCTCTTTTCTCCCAAGCAGCCTCGGTGCATACTAAGATTCCCCCAAAGGGCAGAGTTTAGTGTTTTATCTGGAGCTGTGAGCTGCAAGGGGCTAAAAGCCGCTTCCCGGGAGTACAGTCGGCGTGGCAGAGACTGAGAGAACATCTTTAACATCAATTAATCTTCCGTCTCTGTCGTCTCACTCTTTGGCATCATTTCTTGCACACTCTTGTGCCTTTCTACTTTTTTTTAAATAGTTTTCGGGCTGGTGTTTTTCCATATATGTGTGCGTCATCTGACCACTTCAGCTCAAAATCCAAGATTTAAAGGGCATTCCCATCATGCAACAGCCCGTCGGCACTCTTGTGGCTTTCAAGCATCAGCATAAACCCTTTACTATGTAATCACCGTGACGTGCCCACAGACTCGCACGCACGGACACTCGATTAACTGTCACTCCTATCTCCCGCTCTCTTTCGCTGACTTTAATATTCATTCATCATGGATCATTTTTCCTCAGTGAAACGCTGGTCTGATAGATTTCACACAATAGCTAAAGAGCCACACAAAGGGAAACACTGAAACAAAAGATAAGTATAGAAAAACAGACGAGCCAGTGGTTTATTCTTGAAATAAGTCAACAATGAAGTGATCAGATTATGATATAATTTACACTTTAACTCCAATCTTATCTATATTTTACTGGGGTCTTACACAAGATATATTTGGTAAATATGTCTTTGTGTTCAATCTTTTGTCTGTCTCACTTTGGTGGATGATGAATGTCTACATTTTATGCAGATTCTGCAAATTCTCATTTGCTTTATTTTGAACGCAGAGTTCTGTTGTTGAATTTTTAAATGTTTTGTCTTTGACTTGTTCTAAAATGCTGTATTTCCTCAACAATCACACATCGCACGAATCCCATTTATCAAAACTAAATGATGCAAAAAGGTGAAAGTCTGTTTTCCAGTCTCTGAAACTCACGACCGCCGCGGTTGTAAGAGGGAGATTTCCGAGGCTTGGATAAACAACGCTGTTGACATGGCAGTAATGTCATCTGGGTGATCTTGGCTTGGATTTTCACACATTTAACAGAAAGCTGATTACAAGGAGGAGGCGTGAGCTCTGACAGATGAGGGCGTTTAGGAGGGAGTGAAAAGTGTTTCTAATAAAGGACGCAAGTGCAACACTCAATCACTGGAGAGCTCGTTGTAAGTGAAAATATTAATATGGATGAAATGTCACAATTCTTTTATGAGTATCACTCTGTTTTCAATCAATAAATAAGGCAGCGGCGTTCGGTAACATCATGTGCGTCATAAAAGTTGTGGGAGGGGTGCTGGAGGTTAACTGGACTCAGGACCAATCCATTGATCCATCATTGTGTAGAATTAGGATGTAATAGATCACTATCACTGTGATTTTAAGCTATTTCAATAGCACTAATATCAATAAGACATAAATGAAAAACACAGGGTGTTAGATGGGATTATTTTGAGATATTAGGTCATTTGTAGTAAAGCTCAGAAGAGAGGGTTTGGCATTTAGGTTTTGCAGACTCTGCATATATTTAATTTTAAAAAAATGAGCCAAAACTCAACATTAAACGTTGAACAATGGTTCTGTACTGGATATTTACAACGGTCACTGGCTCCGAAAGTCTGTGCAATTTTATTTTTCTCTGGGTATCCTTGTATTTCTTTTCTCTGCTTCGAGCTCATGGCAAGTTAAATATTAAAATATTCTCTGTTTGTGTGTCTTTGTTTAGTTCCCACAGCACCTCCGCAGGAAGTGGAAGTTGTTGCTGTTAATTCAACCACTATCCGCTTCACGTGGAACCCTCCACCACAGCAGTTTATTAACGGAATCAACCAGGGATACAAGGTAAGCTTCTGATGATCTCTGTGTGTTGTTTCCATCACTAATAACACAAACTTTCTCAAGTCAAAGAAGTTGGATATGTAATGTACTCAGTTCAGTTTTTGTTTGAATGTTTATTTAAGTTTCATAAGAAACATGGTGTCTGCCAAAAATATACTTTCTCAAAACGCCATTAAGCATTAAAATGCATTTAGTTATGTACTTGGAGTCTCTAGGAGTGCAGAAAAGTTTAATTTAGTTTCTCCCGGTGCTGCATAGATATATTTATATTCTGTTTGTGTCATATTTTTAAAAACGGTTTCTGAAATATTACGTCAAAATATTTCCAACGGAGTAAAGGTCCGGAATTGCCAACAACAATTTTCTCGTCTTCATTCTCCTCTCGATCTGGGTCAGACTCTGGCTCCAACTTGTAAGGCTGGATTGGACATCTTTTACTTATTTATAACTAATATGTTTTTGTGCCGCTATATAACCATAAACCCCTCTATAAAACTACAATGACCCGGTCTAAAAACTGAAGGGGGGCGGGGTATGAAGCACCTGTGGATTTAAGAAGACAGCCTCAAAACGAGTTGATCTGAGGCTCACCACAGAAAGAGTTGAAAGAAAGAGGGGCTTTTAGAGTTACAATAAGGAGGAATTCAGAACAAAGCATTGCAGTTCCACTTTATATAGAACCCAACTGAATGATTTAAATGTGGAAAAGAAGGATTAAAAAGCAGCATATGTCTCCTGTAAGTAGATTCAATAATACAATGCAGCACTAAAGGCTCGGTTATTAGTTCATGTAACTTAGCCCAAAAAGTAATTTGAATTTTTATTTTAAAAATGTTTTAAAGTTCAAAACTACAGTGGTTGTTTGTTAAAATAATCATATACTGCAACGTTTGTGTAAATCATTGTAAAAGTATAAGTAAATACAAATTCCAAGGACTTTTAACACACAGATGCATTCCTCGTCTGCACGGCCTTGTTTCTGTTTACTCATTCTCTTTGGCCAGCCAAGTCTGGGGTCAGTTCCAGGAAGGAATAATGAGTGATTGAAACCAGCGATACAGAGCATATTTGGGAGGCAGAATAATGCTTAGCATGATGAGAGAGATGAGAACTGAATTGTGTGGGTGATCTTCATGTACCAGTTCTGAAATGGGATTTATTCTTGTCTTTATTGTAGCAAGCGACCCCCAACAAACTGATTAACATGACAAAGAAAACGTATCACATTTTTTGCTCTGCATCTCAGGGTCTGTGCAGGAGACTGTTTTACAGTGCGGATATTGTTGTCTTTGTTGGTTGATAAACACTGTATGGCTTTCCATCATTTTGATGATGCTGCCTCGGTAACGTCAGGGTTTACCACTCCAAACCCATGAAGCCTCTCAATATGGCTTCACATGTGGGTGTGCATCTTTGGGAGTACTGCGCTGGTGAAAGGCCAGTAGATAATAATATTAATTAAAAGTGGGTATGAAGCACAAGCTCGTCTCATTTAATCTCCCCCACAGATCACTGACTATATACAACACTGGTAATAATGTAGCTCCAAACTCATTCCCAGAAGAACCACCAGAGTCTCTTCTCACACAAGTTTGAACATTTTCTACTTGTTTGCCCTTGAAAGTGTCTTTATTCTGCTGCATAGTTAAAAAGTATTTATTACCTGCCTATTCATAAATCTAAGACCTGGCATTCCTTGAAGGACTGATGAAACCTGATAAATTACATTTTGCACATGATTTCACAAGATGTGTTGTGAAAATGACCATGATCAGCCACTACCAAACTGTATTTAGTTCAATATTTGTAAAATTTGTAGAAAAATAAATTAGCTATGGTGAATTTCTTGAACTGGGTTGGCTCCAAAG
The DNA here is from genome assembly GCA_031762495.1 of Anablepsoides rubrolineatus. Classification (NCBI taxonomy): domain Eukaryota; kingdom Metazoa; phylum Chordata; class Actinopteri; order Cyprinodontiformes; family Rivulidae; genus Anablepsoides; species Anablepsoides rubrolineatus. The sequence goes on from JARVGW010000221.1 coordinate 8,902,233, forward strand.
TTTAATCAGTTGTAGAGGTGAAGCAAATGATTATTATCTGAAAAATTCAATAAAATCAGTGAAATGGTTCATTTGCAAATGTGCTAAACGACAGGTGGAGTTGACTCAAATAATTATTGGCTAAGTTTTAAAACTAGATCTTAAGCGATCAGTTAGTGCTCCTATTATGTGTTGGGGATGAGTCTCAGCTATTAAAGGCTCAGTTCTAGTCGCACTTTTGAGTTTCGCTTAGGGACCAGCTGACGATCCACGCATCCTTGCGAGCAGTGTAGGCCTTTATACTTGAAGCTTATAATGGTACAGTAATCTCTGAAAGGACATGTGACTGAACACTTTATAACTTGTGAAATGCTGTAAAAATGAGAACAAACGCGACATGGACAAACGTTCTATTTGAATGCAGCACACAGCCTGTGGAGGTACATGACCAGGTGCTGCGATACCACGCAGGTATGTTTAATGCAGTTTAATGCATAAACTGTAAACCTAGCTTAACTGATCAAATTTGATCTCTCCTAAACTTTAGAACCAACATCCAGAAAACCTAAGATATGCAGAAACTGTTTTTTTTAAATCAGAACTGAAACATTGTTTTTTACAACAGCTCTACCATAAAAGTGTATTTTTATCAGTTAATTTGTTTTATATTAGTATTATTATTTATGTGTTTAGTGTTTTGTTTATTTTATTGTTTTTATGCAACGCAAAATTATAATGTAATTTCTTCTTTTAATGCATCTGTAAAGCACTTTACAAATGCCCTGTGTATAAATGGTGCTGTACAAATAAACTTGTCTTGCCTTGCAATGAGATATTTTGCTAACTCTACAGACAAACAAAAACACACTCACGAATGTTCAACACAATGGCCCTTGTGCCTTCAGCGTCAGGCGATTATCAGTTTTTCTATCACAGAGTCTGTTATGGGCTCATTACCGCTCTGTTTGGGTTCTTAAGCAATCTTAAGATTTCCATTGCAAACTCAAGATGCACTCAGTCTATCTCAAGAAGAGACTTAAATCCTTTCAGCGGCCTTTGAAAGTAGAATAAAACAGGACGCCTGAGGATACCAGATCACCACTCTTTTAATGCACCCAAACTTTTCTGTGCTGAAAAAAAATATTATAATAGAGAACCTTATTTTACCATGACAGACTTGGTGCAGTGGTGTAGCCTGAAGGCAGAGAAAAAAGCAGCCACTCAAATGTCTCATGATATCACATTGGGCCTTTTTAATATAAGATGGATCTAAGTTTAGTCCTTTTTTATCACAGAGTTATAGTATATGAAGCAAACCGTGCAACAAAGTAGCTCATTCACTGATTTAATCCGAAACTATTCTTTTGGATTCAGCTGCAATTTTATTTGGGTTTTATTTGAAGGTAAATATAGACACTTTGACCCTGTTATACATTATGCATGTGAATCCTTGCAGTGCAGTCCGGAGCTGGAAACCTTCCAGTCTTTTATCCACTAAACAAACCTCATTCTTCACCTGCTTGTAGCCTCCTACAAAGAGAGGGATAAGACCAGAGTTCTAGTTGCTCTTGTTTCCCGAAGACAGAGAGATCAGTGAGCTGCTTAAAGGCTCCATGTTAGGTTTTCTTTAGGGTTTGGCTCTTTGTTTTAGTTTAGGATTTTACTTTTCTTGTATGATTATGGTTCTACTAGGTCAAACAAGACATATGCTGCACACACTGCCCGTTTTTGTTTTTTTTTTGGAGGGGTTGCAACATATTGAAAGCCAATCAGAAAATATGGCGTTACTGTCAAAGCAGAGTTTTTTAAACTGCTGCACTCTTGACAAACCTGAGCTTAAACTACAGTACATCTAATGCATTTATTTTATTTTAATATTAGATAATATAAATAAGGAAATCATATTATAATGGTGCCCGGTGGGTTATCTCTCATAATGAATATGTAAGTCTAGGCTCTTCTCAATTTATTTTTGTGGCTAAAGTAATAACTTTAAGCACAGAGCAGTGGTTTGGAATATAAATCAAGTTCTTCTAAAGTGTAAAAAAACTAACTTTCATTAGGCGTTGAGTTTAAAACATAATAAAAGTACTGCTGTGTTTGTTCTCAGATGCTGTCATGACTGACAATGTTTATGAGGCAAAATCGATAAAGAAATGTTGAAAATGCAAATATCTTTTTCCTGGAAATGAAACGTTGAAATTGCTTTTCCATTCCCACAAATTTGTTTTTGCTGTTTGTTATTGTTTAACTAATGTGAGAAAATGTACCACAGCCAGTACTGTGGCACAAATTTATTTGTATTTATTTTTTTTTTTTTATAAATTGCAATCTGAATTATGAAAGAAAAACAAGGTTTCTTCTGCCTTGAAATTTCTTGTAATTTGAAAAGAAAAAATAAATAAATAATAAAAAAAAACAATAAAGTAAGTGAGATTGACAATAAATGAGGTAGCTCTGCAGTGTTTTGATTAGATTCATTAGATACTGTTTATGTCACCTGTCACCATTTTATTTATTTATTTCTGATTTAACACAGCTGCTGGTCTGGCCCGAGCAGTTTCCAGAGGACGTTACAGTGGTAACCATCACTCCGGACTACCCCAGCTCACGACACACGGGATTGGTCGGCAGGCTGAAGAAGTTCACCTGGTACTACGGCTCCACCCTGTGCTTCACCACACCTGGAGACGGGCCACGCAGCCCACCCATCCTGCTGCAGACGCACGAGGACAGTGAGTGTGCAAATGACACACATTGTTATTATTATGTGCTTAGTGTGACTAAACCAAGCTCAGAACATATTAAAAACTCCATCAGCGTAGCCTGGGGATGATAATGAAGCAGTGATGCCAAGCTTTGTGTTGAATCCAGCTGTTTTTATTACACACCTGTGTCCACAATACACAGTAAACACAAATCCCGCCCCCCCAAAAAAAAAAAAAATCTTCCTATTCTTTCACTTCCTTTTAATTTCTTTGTTCTCAGTTTCCCCGCCACCTCCACTCCGTCCACCGTGTCTTTTTAAAGGGAATTGATTCATATGTTTTCATGCGTGCTGGTATTTATAGCCCACTGTTCCATGGATAAACATAATTGCTGCCACTCCCAGCTACAGGAGCACATGCACACAGTCCCAGCGTCAAATAAACACAATAGCCCACAGGCAGACAGACAAGCAATTATTAGCAACCAGCAATTATTGAGTGGGAAAGGGATATTAGAAGCCATGCGTACACATTCACATAGCCACAGCAGTGGACGGGTATTGATTGGTTGCTGGGCGTGTTGCAGGGTTAACGGTGGGTGTAATTCTTGTTTGATGATAGCTTTTTGCATGTGTGTGCGTGCATGTGATTGTGATTGTGTGTGAGTGTTATTGAATGTCTCAGATGAATAGCTTAATCGCTCTGCAGGGAGAGAGGTTAGAGAGCTATGGATGAAATGAGAAACGACAGGCTTGCATATGTGTGTGTGTGTGTGTGTGTGTGTGCGTCTGGAGGGGGCTGGGGTGCTGGTCATTGCAGAAGCAATAAAAAGAGGATGTGTAAAGTGGAAATATTAAACATACTGTTGGAGATGTTTACCTCAGTATGATCCGATGTACACGCGTGTTATAGTGTTCTATCTTTCCTCAGCACCCGGACCCGTTCGCCAGCTGAGCTTCACTGAAATCTTGGACACGTCACTTCGAGTCAGCTGGGCCGAGCCTGAAGAGAAGAACGGCATCGTCACTGGTGAGAGCTCTGCAGCCTGACAGCATAAAATATAAAGCACAAAAATTCCCACTAATCATCTAGTTTTTTGTCCAGTCACCGAGTTATTTACCACTCTGTCAAGATTTAATTAAATTTGCGTTGTAGGTCCTTCTAAGAAATTAATAAGCAATAATCAGAAAAATGAGGACTTTCATTTCTGTTTACAACATATGTTGTCCCTCCCTGGTGGGAAAAGTCTAATTTTAAAATGACTAATGAACACAAAGCTTTGAGTAAAAAACCCTTTAAAGTGCCCATTCAGACTTTTTGAAGTTGGGTTCTGTGGAAATGTTACAAACAAATAATATCCTACCTGATGTAGACAGCTCTTTGCACAGACTCAGTTGGGAAAAATAAAGGTTAATTTTGACTGCTTTGACAAACAGCCAAAGTGGACTGCTTCTTTCTTTAAAAAAACTCAAATCTTAAAACATTCATATCAGCTATTGAAACATTTTTAATACATGTTTACGCTTTTGTGGATTTCACATTAGCAACTAATCCTTCACAAAATTTGTGATACTTTATGATTGTAACTGAAATGTGAAGCTGGCAGTGATGCAAATGTTTTAAGATTATAGTAATCTGCTTTCATCTTGGCCTTACTTGGACTAGCTGTTAGCTTTTTAGTCCATTCAGAAACAAGTCTATATTTTTCCAAACTGTTCAAAGAGCTATCTTCAAGTAAATTTTACTAATTCATAACTTTTCCACAGAACTCCTCTTTAAAACCAAGAACTATCCCCTAAAATTTTAGAGGTTCATATGTATTCTTTGCTCAACAAAGGTCTATAATGTAATTAAAAGAAATAACCTACTAAAAGTAAAAATATGAAAAAGATATATATATGTGTATAAAATGAATTTCACTGAGAAGAAAAGTACATAAAGCTGTAAAACTGCTCCCAATAATCTGGAAAGTAAAAGTACTTTTACACACACTCTAAGAAATGAAGTGTTGAATTTACTTACAACTTAGGATACATCTGTGTGCTATAAAAAATGTTCATTAGATTTATTACAGAAAAACATTTTCAGATATGAGATTTCACCTGGTCAGTTCTGCCTGTTCTGAGCTCCAGTCCAATGATCTGTTTATGCAAATAAGCTGCTGCTGGCAACGCCCTCCCAACCTTTTGTTTACATTAACTCCACCCTCCCAACACAGCGTTTATGCTAGCACTTCAGATATGTGAAAGTGGCTGCTAGTACAAGCAGATACACAATGGTATAACTGTCATAGATGTGCTGCAGGCAGTGCAGCCACACCAGGCAAAGGCTTGGGGGGGACAGACTAGAGTGTCCGACTGAAGTCAGACGGTGAGGGACTGGGCTCACCTTGGCATTGCTAAGTTACCCAGATTACATACATGTCAACCTCTTCGGACGTTTGCCTGTGCAAAAAGCCTCAAAAATCCGTAATTTTCGCAAGAAATCCGTACAACTGGCAACCTGGGGGGGGGTGCGCGGACATGAAAGCGCTCACTGCGCTGCGGAACAGGAGGAGAAAAGCAGAGCGGAAAAACTTCTAAACTTATTTCTAGCAGCAGAACAGGTTGGAAGATGGCTATTT
>JARVGW010000221.1:8907642-8919416 GCA_031762495.1 Anablepsoides rubrolineatus
TATACGTCCGTATACCTGCAAAATGACGTAAAATCCTTATAAATTACGGCCAATCCGTAAAAGTTGACATGTATGAGATTGTGACGTAACAATCTGCAGGTTTTTGAAACAGCTCATTTTCTGACACTAACTAAACATATACATATTGCCAAAAAACAGCTGGGCATAATTTTTTAGCACTTGGACTGTTTCTGGAAGCAGTACAAACCCAAATTGAAGTATAAAAAGATGCATAAAAGTGAATTTTGCATAATAGGTCCTCTTTAATCAAACTGGTTCCACTAAAGCAAGTTGAATAAATTGAGTTCTTTACACATTTTGTTTTTAAAAACTATGTAAATTGCTTTATAATAACTCAACTTCCTTTAGTGGAACCACTTGATATAACTTGGTTAAGTAAATTCAACGCTTCATTTTTTAGAGTGCACAACTCACTCTTTTCTTACTTGGTAAAATTACCTATCCTCTAAAAAATGACTTAAGTACCGTAACAAAGTAGATGTACTCAGTTACACCCCTCTATCTTCAACATTATGTTTGAGTTCAACTCATTCATCATGAGTTAATCCTTTTCCTTTGCCTTGTGTTTTCTCACATTATCGCTAAATCATACTATCTACTCCCTTCACCCAGGGTGTTGTTTGTGTGGCACATCACAGAAACCCTCATTTATTTTGCCTCTGCTCTTCCATGGCTCTGTCAAGCAAACATGCTGTGGAAACACAACAAACTGCTGTGAATTAAGTGATTACATTGTGTGTGCGTGTGTGTGTGTGTGTGGATGTGTGTTGTTATGACATCATTTCCAACATTCATCAGGAACCCTCACAACATCGCCACAATCACACAGCACGAGGCGCCAGTGCCTTTACAGTCAGCTAACACACTCAGAGGAGTGGGAAAATAGGTATTCAATCAAGGTCACCTTGCACATTTACTCCTTTCTCCTCAACCTGCTTTTCATCCAGCACCTGGTGAGCAAAGAGATAGATGAGGGACCAGTTGCTCTCCTCGGGGCTTTACACACAAGTGGCCCTGCTCACACACACATCTGAGGGTGGTGGAGTGTGATGCATGACTGTGAAGATGCGAAGGGACAGACAGGGATTTTGACTCTAGTTACTCCTCCCACACTCCCTCCTCCAGTTTGGCAGGGCTCCTCTCTTTATGTGTCGGTGTGTTTCGTATGTGGCTGTCTGTGTGCACCTTTATTAACCCGGCGTGCTTTCTCCACCCCGCAGGTTACATCGTGTGGTGGGAAATACCCAATGTAAAGTCAAGTCGCGAGGAACGCTCCTTGTCCAACTCCACGCTGCAGTGCCAGCTGACGGGGCTCACCTCCACCACCGAGTACACCATACAGGTGGCCGCAGTCACCGCTGCGGGACAGGGCGTGGTCACATCCTCCACCATCTCCACCGGCGTTCCACCAGGTGCTGGAGTCACACACGTGCTTCTGACAAACGGATGTTAAAAGCTGTTTTCTCCCTGTGTCTTTGTGCTCGTGAGGCAGAGTAAATATGAGTGATGAGCTCCCACGACGTCGCTGTCGTTCCTCAGGCTGATAAGTGGCTGTTACTGTGCATCCATGAATCATCACCCACACCGCAGACATGCACACATTCACATCCGCAGACAAAAGTTTACAGCAACTCAGGGAGAGCTTCGGCTTCTTGCTGTGTGTGTATGTGTGTGTGTGTATGTGTGGAATGCTTAGAAGAGGCTTTTGTGTGCATGACGAATTTATGTGATTGGACTCGGGCCAAGCTGCAGTCATTATTAGTACTGATTAACTGCAAATGGCAAAGTAGAAAAGATGCAGCAAAAAAAAAAAAGAGATAGAGCATAAAAACAATCAGAAAAGAGGACGGAGAGAAAGAGTGAGAAGAAAAGAGCAGGAAACAAAGTGATGGAAGAAGAGAAAATGCACTTTTCGTGGAACTGAAAGACCAAAGTCTCTCAGAAATGGACTGTGTGGAAGCGTTGGAGGATGGAAAGGAGAAAAAAAAAACGCAGCTCAGACAAGCAGGATTTTTGTCCTAACATTTTCTAATGACTAATTTATGAGTAAAAGCAGAAAAAGTGAGAGCAAGATGGAAGCAGACAGTTCTTAGATTTAGAGGTTATTCATTAATTCATGAAAGCAAAAGAGTGAAAGAAAGACGAAGGACTGAAGTTTTTTTTTTTTCTTTTTGGGGGGGGGGGGGGCTGAAGAATGAACTGAGAGGAAAGAAAGGGAAAGAGAAATCCACCAAACAGATTCTTCTCTGGTTTTATTTATTCATGAATTCATGGAGTTGAGAGAATTTTGTCATTTATCTAAGCAGGACAGCTGATATCAACATTTCCAGATTATAACCTTTACAAGTTGTCTGCATGCATTTACACAGCAGTGGTAATATTTTTAGCTCCAAATTCTTTTGCCGTGCCTCACATATCCAGACTGAAAACAGTAGCCGGACACCATCACATTAAACTGTCCAATTACCAGAGTCAATCTGATTGATATTTCCTTAAAGCTGCCGTTCAGTTTTAGTAGTGTGCAGGATGAGAAAGTGGGTATTAAACGAACGTTACAAGAAAGTTGCCTCTAGTTTTTGTTGCATTTGATTTGAACTGCTGAGAGCAAGGCAGATAGTGTTTGTGATTGCTAAAAACGTCAGTTTAATTGACAGAAACAAGCTGTCACTTACTGGATTCATTAGCACGCCGTTTTAAAAAGCTGTTGTCATGTGTGTCGCTTGCATGACTAATGCCAATTCAATTCAGCAGCTGTCAGCAACGACGTCTGTTCGGAGGCAGTAAATTGTATGTGATGCATTTGAAATGTTGGCATGTCAAAAAAATAAAGAGAGAAATTATAGGAATTTATTGATGTTTGAATTGTGCGACATATTATTATTCCTCTTCGTTTTACTCCAGGCTTATAAAACGTGGCCAGGAGAAAAATAATCATTGTCTAGTTGTTGTTCAGTACAGCTCTCAGTTTTAAATTGGACTTAAACAACTATTCAGTGTGTAGTCAGTGGTGTTTAGCAGCACATGCCAATAAATAAACCCGTGTTCTATCAGCAGTGCTGTTGTCAGACTTTTCTTTGTACCGTTTGGTAAATCAGTTTCCAATTATTCTCTCATTTACTTATTGAAACTGTCAAGCTTGGTTTTTCCAGTGTGCAGCGTTTGCCCACTGAGGATAACAGGTGTTGTTTAATTATCTTTCCTGTCAACTTTTACAATAAATAGCTTTTTATTTAGTCTTTAAATTTTTTTGCTCTTTCGTTTTAGCAGAAGAAATATCTAAAGCGTTGCTTGAAACTGGAAGCGGGCTACATTTTGTCAGCTCCGTCGAGGTCGGCTCTGTCGGCAGAGTGCTGACTTACCGCTTATTATTTGTGTGACAGGGGTTCTGGCCTCAGCGATCAGCTGTGAGGGTATTCATTTTCCAGTCAAGTCCTTGTGTTTTAGCGTCTCACTCCCCGCCAGCGTGGCCCAGGCTGCCACAGCTGGTCGGCCAAAGTGCCCGCTTCCTGTCTCTTAATATTGCCATGGAGATGGAACAAAGTCAGAATGAGAATGGGTCAAATGTAATTTCACAGCTTCGCTGCCTATTCACACGTTTATGGGCGTTAAATGGAACATAGTGGACTATGCATTTATTCCACATCGCCCACACTGCTGTTCAGATTTATCTCTTCTCTGTATTCCATGATTAACCTTGAGGGAGGAGGGGGAGGAGGGGGGGGAGGCAGAATTTCAGGGAAAAATATAAAAGCTGTAGCACAAGTGCCAGTTCTTTTAGTTAAAATTAACTTTTTACATGTTTGTTTCTTTAGTGGCCAAAGGTGGACATAATGAATAAAAAAAGGACTAGTAGAGAACTTTTTAAGCCATCTTCATACTTAAATTAGTATTGGCAACATAATTTTCTTTATTCTATTATAAGTATCATTGATATTATATTAGAGATAAGCCACGATGCAGTTCTGACAACAGCTTTAGTATTTTACATACTTTTGTTGCTTAATGGAAAAGTCTATGTAATGTTTGTGCACTTTATTTCTTTTAACGCACCTGATTGAAGTGATTTGTCATGTTGTCCTTTTCTTCTTGAGCAAAACATTTTAGCTCTGAAACTACATTAAATAAATAAATGTATTGTGAAAGTTGTACTTCAGTTACACACTCTGTGGTTGTAATGATTACATTTAAACAGTTGGAGAATGCAGTCTTCATTCAGTTTAACAACATATTACAGACACATAATGTTTTTAAATTCATGCTTTACTTCCTGGTTGAGAGCTGTTAACCAAAACAGATTGAGAAATTGTCCACAAATGAAAAGGATTAAGACAATAGGTGTGTGACTTGTTGATAAGTCAGAAACCTTCTAAAAGCACAGTAAATATGACAGAAATATAGACAATAGGATTGCACATTGGTTATAAAAATATTCTAAACATCTCAATAAGAAAAATATAAATAAAAAATGTATGTGACGTGCATTTAAGACTCAAGAAAAACGCATAAAATATTTTATATAGCAAAAATCAAATGAAGGAAATTAGGCTTTTGTTTTAAAATGTTTCTAAGGTTCTGTTAAAATGTTAAAAGTGCAGTATTTTTGGTCATTAAGAATCATTTTTTTTCCACTGGATCTAATTGCATTGCTCCAAATATATTGTCTGCTGTAACTACTGTACTGAACTGGTGTACATATGTTTTACATTTTTTATTTTTTTATATTTTTCTTTTCATCCTTTGTATTTTCTTCATTGTTATATTTGAAACCTACTGCACCTTTACACCGAAGCAAATTCCTAGTCTGTGAACCCCGTTCATTGACAATGGCATTAAAACTGATTCTGATTCTGATCATTGAAGATTTTCCTGCAGCTTTGAGTAAAGCTCTGTTCTTCCTGTTTGTTTGCAGAGCTTCCCGGTGCGCCTTCTAACTTAGTCATCTCTAACATCAGCCCTCGAGCAGCAACACTTCGCTTTCACCCCGGTTCGGATGGCAAAACTGCCATATCAAAGTGGATAGTTGAAGGACAGGTGAGTGTTGCCCATGCACATCTGTGATCTGTGTTCGACACAGCAGGAGGGGAACTGTTGCAACAAACTTTTCTCTCTGCCAGGTGGTGAAGGACGATGGAAAAGAGGAGCCGTGGAGAGTTGTGTACCAAAAAGACAACCAGCCAAACACCGACACGCTGGAGATCCCCAACCTGACTCCGTTCACTCAGTACAGGTGAGCAGCAAGCACACTCAGCTCGTACAAGAACACACTCAAACACAAGCAGGCATAAATTGTACGCGCGCGCACACACACACCGCCATTCACACATCTCACTCTCCGGCGGTTTCTGCAGCATTGCAAGGCTCAGGTGAAGTTCGATAAATCACACAGGCGCACAGAGAGACAGTTCCATCTGAGACTTTTCTGTTTGTCAGCACCTTCACAGCTGCAGCATGCAGATCCTTATTACCCTCCTGCAACTAGCTAAAGGAAAAGGGAGGGGAGGGGTGGGGATGAGGGCAGGGGAGGGGAAAGTTGATGAAAAAAGTTGGGAGGGCAGCAGAAAGTATTAAAGAGAAGAAGAGACAACTAATAAAATGCCAGGAGAAGAGGCAGCAGACGAGGAGAGAGGAGTGTCTGTAATCCTTCCTTGAAGAGGTTACACTTTGTAAACGTGATCTGTCGGCCCTCTGAACAACAGCTCCTCTTTCTGCTCTGCCTCTCCTTTTTCCTTCTCTGTATTTCTGTCTGTCCTCAGTCTTTCCCTCTGTATTCCATCGCCTGCCCTCCAGTATCTCTGCTTTCATCTATGTTGAAATTGTGGCGTGCATGCACACATTGTGCATACAATCACAGGGATTATGTTGTCACAGGCAAAACCAGTGGGATGTTAGATGAAATGATGCACTTGTCTGTATTTCTTATCCCCTGCTTTTAGGTCTCTTTTTACTCCCTGCTCTTCTTCTCCCATCAACGGAACAACAACCCATAGATGTAGTGTCTCACACGCTAGCTGCCAATCACATATTTTATCAGTCACAGCTTCATGCAGCAGGGCTGCAGTTTGAAGTGACAAGAGTAACAAAGGCTTCCTCGTGGCTGCTTTTGTGTCTAAGGGTCTGCATATTTAGCTCCGTTTTTTTTTTCTTCACCAGGTGAATGTTTGCTTCACTCAGACAACTAAACAACTTGGGGTGGAGAGTTTCACCTCGGGATTTTATTCGTCGACAAAACGAATAAAAGAGACACCTAATTAGATATAAACCCAAATTGTTGAAAATAAAATTGAAATCAGCTCATCATATACAGTATGTTCTGATTTTGACAATGAAATAACAAAAATTGAAATAGTTTTCTCGCAGAAAATGTTGGAGAGAAGTAAAAAACAATGTACTGACCGGGACTTTTGGGAGAATTGTCAAAGTAAAGTTTCTTTTTTATTGATGAAATATTGACCAGTATTCTGGAGGCAGGAGAGCTGAGTTGCTTTAAGTGGTGTAATTTTTCTTTTTGCTGTTGTTGCCATTGATTGTACCGAGTGAAGCTGTCAAAATTTAGGAAGCTTAAAGCTCAATGTGTTTGTGTATTTATTAAACTGACACTAAGACCTGTAGGATCACATATAATCTTAGTTAAATATTTCCTTTCCTTTTGATTCAGGCCTTAAAAAAACAATAATTGCATCGTAAATATAACTCTGGCAAATCTGAAATGCTTTTGTGAAAATCATTGATAAACCTGTTAATGTCCTGTTTATCTCTTGTGTTTCAGTTGATTGTTAGTAGATACCTGAACTGCAATCTGTTTATTTTTTAGTTTTCATGTGTTGTTAGTTTAACTCCATGTTTGAGAGTATGTTCTGAAATGATTAGAATCATTTGTGTTGTATTGCTTGTATACAATGAAACTGGGAGGATTAGAGATATAACCATGTGTATGGTTCACTTATTATCTGAGCTAAAACTAAATTTTAACAGGCTCATAACTGCAGCTGGACTTTCAGTGTGATTCTAGAGAGGTTCGTGTAGATGCTGCTACAGCTGGAGCTGAAAGTGGAAAGAAGAAGAACAGCGCTAATCGTTCTTCACTGTGAAGAAGTTTTTTTTCACACTTTCCTTTAAAAAAAAAAGAGTTTAACTTAAACAATCTTTTCGCTTCATTGAAATAATTGGTTGAATCTAGACCGTGGCAGATGCTAATAGACAGATGGCTCATCCAGTGACATTTTTTTTGAAAGTATCTTTTCCAAACAGTTTCCAATTACAACTTCTCTGATGGTTCAGTGTAAAATCCATCTGGTGCCTGGTTACCGTGTGTATGAATCAGTTGGGATTTATATCTCTTGCAGATTCCAAGTTAATATTTTGGAAGCAACATTTGGGGACAAGAAATTGTGCAAACAGCATCCTTTACATTTCCTGTTAAATATTATTTGCATTTCCTTTAACAGAGATTAACTCCTACACCATACTTATTTAATGCACACATGGCACACTGTGAAAACCATCATTAATCACTTAACCCTGTCTGTAGTCATGTTGTCAGCTGATTACCTCCGCCAAGGGAGGAGAATCACACAGCGTTCTAAGGGGTGTAGGCAGAGGAAAGGCTTTAGCTGCTCAACCTCTCACAGCCCAGCTAAGCAAGGTTGGTAGCATCAGCTAATTCAGTATTTGATAAGCTAGCAACAACCTGTTGAGTAACATGCACAGTAGCAGTTACATATTTCACCACCGTGCCTCAGAACTGCTTTAAAATAAAAAAGAACAAGGAGTGAAAGGACAAAAATGCATGAAACAGTTCAAGAAGATAAGGAGAAAGGTCACGTCATCAGTTTGATGGTATTAATCAGTCTCTTTTTATATGGAACACTTACATTGTGATACATTTTCCAGCCTTATTGCCGAAACCTGTCCTGGATTTCCTATTCCGGGTGAACAGAACTGTTTCTTCTGGTCTTCCTTCATAAAGATCTTAGAGGCTTCATCTCAAAAATGAGGGCACTGCTTCAGTCTGTTGTAATAAAAAAAGACTTGAGTCAATAGACACTGGTCTATAATGGGATTTGAATCATGAACTAAAGAATGAGACACTGGATGCAGCCTAAATGAGCTTCCTGTGTAACGTGGCCAGGCTCAGCTTTAAAAATAAAGCTGCTGCTGCTCCACATCAATAAAGATCAGCTGAGGCGGTTTAGGCACCAGATAAGAAGCCTCCTGATTGCCTCCCTTTGAAGGTTTCCCAGAGACACGAGGCTGTGGAGAGGGATGTCTGGGTTCCCCTACCTAAAATGTCACCTCCGCAGTCTGACAGTATAAACAGAAGAAAATGGGTAAATGGATGTTATAAAATGCAGTACTTAGTGGGGAGAACCTGTTTTGTTTTTGCATTTTCAGCAATACAGTAATTAGTTATCCTAATGTCAAATAAGCAAATATTTGCGTAAAAGACGTCCAGAGCCGTTTTAAGTGTGTGTGTTGTTTTTTTTTTTCACCAGGTTCCGTATGCAGCAGGTGAATATTGTTGGCTCCAGTCCTATGAGCGCCCCCTCCAGGTTGATCCAAACCTTGCAGGCTGCCCCGGACGCACACCCGTCCAACCTGAAGCTTGTCTCCGCCACACAGACCAGCCTACGTTTCAGCTGGAAGGTACTGAAACACACACAAGTGTGCACAAATCAAACACACGCCTGACTCCAGGAAATCATTAACCTTTATTCTGCCCCTCACGCTCATTTAAATAGTGCTAATTTGACTGGGATTTCTCTTGTTTCTTTGCGGACCTTCTCTGTGTATTTGCTCCTATTTTTACAAAAGTGCTGGAGTGCTCAGAGTGTAAGTGTTCGCTCACCAGCTGAACAGGTTGAGTGTGTGGCAGCTTATAATCAGTGCCTTTCCTGGTTATCATTGCTCAGAGTAATTCGTCACATTTCCCATTCACCATTTTGGCCCACCACCAGCACAAACGGCAATGTAATATTCTCCTCACAGTCTTTTTTTTGCTCTTCTTTCTGTCCCACTCTTCATTCTTTTCTTTTTTCGTCCAACCTTTCCTTTTACTCCCCTTCCACTCTTCTATTATAACGTAAATGGAGAGTAGAGTATTTTCCATTTAAGAGTTGGAATGAGAAAAAGAGCCTGTCAAATCAGACACAGACACTGAGACACTACAGTCTACCAGTGCAGCATGCTAATGGGATTTTACCTGTATGTTAGCGCTCAGCCTGAGCTATGCTAGTTTTCTGCTGTAATGGAACCATCACAATGGTTTTAGCCAAGGCTATTATTCTAAGCTGCATATTAAGGGTAATAAAACTAATGTGACATTCTGTATTATGGCTCCTAAATGCTAAGCTGTGCTAAATCACTGTGGTATTTAAAATGACTGGGGTGTCTTACTCACTTATCTGTTGCACAACATGGAATAACCACGGTACGGTGCTGGTTGAAACTGACTGAAAATAACATCCTGTGGACAAGCAGAAGTTTCAGCAATAAGACAAAAAGTAGTTGAGATCATCCATATTCATGTGGTGGGTCTGAGGGTTTGTTGAGAAGATCACATTATACAAAAAAAATGTGGAGAAGAGGAGGAAAGAGTCACAAGACAGGTGTAAGGAAATATTTATAAGGAGAGGATCGGGAGTTTGCATTTCCATAAAGATAAGTGAAAGGTTTTTAGCACACATTTAAAGGTAGACATCATGATAGAAATAATCATATTGTTCAGGGTTACTAAATCCTTGAGTGTGTTAATTATTTCATTGTGGAGACCCAATTTTGACTTGTATTAATTGAATTTCTGTGTTGATGAACTTCATATTTTCATATTTCAATGTGTTATACATTTACATTTACCAAATTTAAATTCACTTGAAATTATTCTGGTTCAGTTTTTGATCTTATTGGTTTAATATATGAGGCATTACCCCCTTGGTGGTACCCAAGGAGGTCAGTGGCCACCCCGTATAAATTTGCTGTCCCCTCAATGGCCTCCAGTCATGATACACATCCTCAGACCCAGGTTTTTTTTATGTAATTTTTTTGTTTTAAATTTCCCATGGCTACTGTATTTGGGATCAGTAGGACCTCCTAAACATAAAAAATAAACATTGTTTTTGAACAATTATTGGTTTAACATTTAACATTTACCGTAACTGTCTTATTCATTGAAATGTGTCTGCACTGAGAAGTTTCTAGTTTTATTGCTATGTGTTTGTATGTCTTGCAGTTGCTGCACCTCCGCCCACAATAAATTCCCCTTAGGGGACAATAAAGTATAAAGTATATATACTGTATGTATCAGTGTTTCTCGTAGGGAATTTATTCTGCCAAAAAAAAAAAGACTTCTGCACGTGACTCTTTGTGTGTGTCAGTGTCTGTGATGCAGAATATGAACCACATTTTCATTTTTCATTATTTTTTTTAAGTTTGGCGTTTCATAAGAGCGGTGGATGTGGAGGAGCCACCACAGAAATACCTCTCGATGTGATCTAGTGTTATTTAAATGAAAATAACTATGTGCCAAGAAATTATTGGAGGGGACTAATGGTATAGAAAACACTATATATAGTGTTTATTTATTTATTTATTTTTTATTTTTATTTTTTTTTATTATTTTTTTTTTTTTACTTTAACCTTAAAACCCAGTCTACCATGTTAAAGACATGAGGTCAACAAGCTCAACAGAGTAAAATATGGTGCAGAAAGCCAGTGTCCTTACATGAAAATGCAAGGTCTTGGTGGGTTATATGCATAATATTTTTTATGAATATAAATTTATTAGGGGAAAGGACAAGCTTCAGTGAGTTGAGTAGTGACCGGGCTGTACTCAGTCGGTAATATTAACTGTAAATGAAGAAACTGAAGCAGGCCCATATCAGAAGGTGATTCCCAACAGTATTTTTCAAATAGGTATTTAAAACAGGGCAGCATGGGAACAAAAATGATCTTGCAATATGTTGTTTTTTTTATCAGATGTATACATGGATGTTAAAAGGGCAGAAAATTTGAAATAACTTTAACAAGCTTTCTTTGAAAAATGAGCTATACCTTTTTGTACTTTACTTATGTTGTAAAATATACATAATAAGTATAAAAGATAATAAATATATCACTATAAAACTTTATTAAGGTAAACTTTTATTGTCCTGAAGAAAATTTGTCTCAGGTACAGACTCTTACTGCTACATAATCCAAAACCATTACTTATAATAACTTTTGTATGAATATTATTACTATTATTATTTGTTTTGTTTTTAAAAAAATATGTACTTTGTCGAGACGTGAGGAATAAAAGCTAGGAAGAGAAATTGTTTTTTTATTTTCTACCAAAAATAATAAATAATAATTTGCTTTTCACCACTGAAATCATGATAAAAAGTTAAACTTTTTTTCATATAGTGATGTCACAGGTTTTGCTCATTTATTTAATGCCTTGGAATGCATCCTGATGGCATTACAGATGTCATATACACACACACGAGAGTTTGTTTGTTTTTTAAATATGCATGTTTTAGTCAAGAATAACGTAAACATGTCATTTGGAGAATAGTGATATGAGTTTGACAACATGACAAAATTAATAAAAGCAAAACAAATCACTTGAATTTACTCTTCCCCCTCTCCCCATCCTCTTTCTTTTAGCCTCTCTCAGAATCAGAGTACAACAGCAGTCCAGACACCGTTGGCTACCGGCTCCGAGTAAGGAAAACAGACAGCGATGGCAAGGACAGAGCTGTAGACATGGGGGGAGGTGT
>JARVGW010000221.1:8983026-8995043 GCA_031762495.1 Anablepsoides rubrolineatus
TTTATGTTTGTGGTTGTAATGTGACAAAATATGGAAAAGTTCAAGGGGTATGAATACTTTTGCAACCCACTGTGTGTATATATATATATATATATATATGATCTCTTTGCAAAGTCTTGTTTTTGTTTAGCTTAACAGTTCAAACCAGAATTAATCAATTTAATGTCAAACGTAGACAGATTTTGCATATATTATGAACTGTTTGTGAACTGCTTTTTGAGTAACAATATAAAACACAATACCAGACTGAGAAATGCCTGGTATTATAGTAGTAATACCAGGCAATACTGTAGTATAAACAAAGTTACCAAACTAGGAGTTTTTAGGTTTTCTAACATGAAGATCAGAAATAAGAATATCCAGTTGCCATTAAATGCATCATGACACGATCACTAGAGTTAATTTTTCAAACTTGTTCCAGAGCAATATAATTGTTTTGTCACAGATTGGGGAGTAAAGAATACTTTCAACACATGGTTACATGAAAACTTAATTTAAAAAACCCTTTATAATTTGTACAATTTTCTGATATAACTTCAGGGGTTCAAATCTGAGTCTATCTAATCTCACCATGTTTTTCTTCTAACTCTCTAAAGCTGCATGTAAAATATGGGGGGATCCAGGACGAGGCCGCTGTTGGGGTCTCTGGCATATTCTTCTAAGGACAAAGGAAGTGAGACTGCAGTTTGCTCTGATCTGGCTTTGCCACGCTCCTCCTCCTCTTCCTCCTTCAGCCCAACAGGCAGCGGGTTGCTGTAGATGTAGTAGATCCTGGAGTTGTCTTTTGCTGCCTCTGGTCTCCTGAAGAAGGCCAGAGGGTTGATGAAGCTGGTTGACCTCTTCACACCTTTGACCGCCACAGGATCCTCCAGCTCTCCGCGGGTCACTGCACTCTCATAAACATGAGCTCTCTTTGACTGCCTAGTGAACACAGTAAGAACTGCACCAGTCATACTGAAGGTTAGTTTACATTTCTGTTTAAACTCATTGAATTTAAAGGCCAGTCCTCAAATTTAAACGCTAGTTTTCTAAAAATCAAATTTCCAGTCTCACTGTGACTGTCACTCATTTTATTAGTGAACCTTTTAGATTATAAAGGTTTTAGTCCACTGATCTAATCTAACATTTGAGTTAATTTAACTCTATAGATTTTAGAGGACATGACGGTTCCTCCTCACCTGGTGCGCTGGTAGCAGACACTGATGCAGTACAGACCAGTAACAGTGAGTATACAGAGGGCCAGCGCCACGACAACAATATGAGTTACTCTGAACTCTGCACAAAATACAGACAATTACACAGTAACTTTATAGTGACTTTCAACAACAAAACTTTCACTAATACAGTTTTACTAACCGGTGGCAGGTCCATTCAGGTCTCTGTTCTGCAGCCCTAAAGCTGCAGTCTCGTTCAGACGGAGGCTTTCTGCCATCAGGGCCCGGTCCTGCTGGCCTCCACTCATGCTGCCATCCAAAACATGGACTAAAGACTGCTTCCACAACTTCTCACTGCTTTTACCAAACCCTCATCCACCCCCACCCCCACCCCATGTGACAAATTGACTGTTGCCATGGAAACACCTTCCATCCTTTGTCAGTGCTCAGTTCAAGTTGGGTACCCCCTTCTTCTGCCAGTCTGCTGCGCCCCTTGTTTACTGCTCATTATTCTGTGCAGCTTTCAGGGGTACGCTGAGGGGAGAGAGAGGTTAGGCTTTTCATACTGTAAGATCTGAGTGCTGACCCAGAACCAGGACCATTTACAGGCCTCTATCTGTCACTGCACAAAGCAGAGATGAGTCTACCACACAGGCTTTTAACATCAAGTCCAATGACCTCAGAAAAAAAAAATTTAAAACATGAATGTTTGCTTGCATGAGTTGACTTTTGTTACCAATTTTACAGACAGTTTTCTAATTATGTAATAAAAAATGTTTTTTAAAGAGTTAGCTAAAAAGTTAAGCTTATTAAAGCCTAAGTTGACAAATACATTTTTAAAAAGTGCAAACAAGAAAAGCAGGAAGCATATTCGAGACATTTTCTTTTTCTGTCGAACTAGCTGAGCTTCCACAAAGGTAACTACTTTCCATCTTTGAAACTATGTGTAAAAAAAACTACTGTTAAACAAGAAGAGGCATCCAACAGAACAAAGGTAGGACTTGTGGCTGCAGGAGTGAGACCCAATACCTGCTGAAGACAGAAAAACAATACAGTTTGGATTTACACATTCCTTTCCCCCTCCAGCCTCGACCTGTAGCTGCAGAATGAATGGTTCAAGTGACATTGTCATAAATGCAAACTTTATCAAAAGCAGAGGTTTTATATATGTCTCTGAAACAAAATACAGTTTAAAAAACAAAGAATTATATTCTGTAGATTCAATTCAATTCAATTCAAAAACACTTTATTGATCTCAGTGGGAAATTAGGTAAATTATTATTATTAGGTAGATGAATGCGCATTGCCTTCTATCCAAGGACCTTTCTCAATTGCGCTGCTCTCAACTGGCAAAATGCGCTACGCTGCGCTACGCTGCGCTGCTCCATGATGCGCGTCCACCATAGACTTTGCATGTAGACTGGCTGCTTTGGCTGCTCAAAACGTGTTTGGTGTGTATCCAGCTTTAGAGTGTCTAAGCTTTATATTAGATTCAAGACACAAAAATCTATGTTGTCCGCCACAGGTTGTATCAGAAAAATTGTTTATTTTATTGTATATTTGGGTTTAATAGACTTATATTCAAGGGAAAAAAATCAACAATAAATGCTCACCCTACACATTCATGTGTACATTATTTAGAGACCACACGATGGTGCTGTCGTCATGGCAGATAATAAACACAATTAACCCGTTCATCTGAGAGCAGCACTGATTACAAATCAGCTCCATTTTAATGTTTACTTTTCTCCAGCAGGTGTCAGACCTGGACCAGCCTGCGTGTCTCACTCCCTCATCACTGTGGAAAAGCTCTGAAGAGTCTTTCTGTGAGACAGAGCTGAGTGACGGCTGAGACCTTTACATACCAAGTCACAGTGGAAAAACAAAACCATGAGACAGTTTTAGTCAGGAAATACACCGTGACAGAGACAGAAATATATGTTTATTAGTGTCTTAAACAATTGTAAAAACTCAAAAGTTCACTTAGTTTTTAATTATTGACACGAGTGGCTTTATTATTATTATTATTATTAATATTTATGTTATACTGTGAGAAGAGCTGTTTGTTTCAGTGGCAGTTGTTTTTTCTTTTTCTTTTTTTTAGCAGCTAAATTCTGTTGTAATCTTTTAAGGCGATCCTGATCAAATCTTCTCCAGGTTTTCTGAACCAATGTTGGTTTATCGCTTGAGTTAAAGCGCATTTTAATGCCTGAATGATTGAAGTACTGAAGTAACGTTGCTTGACAAACCAACAAATAATAACAACAACAAAAAATACATTTATCTGAAAAAGATCAGGTCCAGGGCTAAAGTTGACGGAAGAAAAAAATAAGGGAAAAAACTTTCAATGAAAACAAAATAATAATGTTTAAAAATACAGAAAAATACACAAAGAAAAATCTGCCTCCAAGGAAGCAAAATGTTTGCACAGTACTTCTCCAAAAACATTTTTTGAGTAAAAACTAATAATACAATTTTTTAGAATTAGGTAGATTATAGTACAATATTATGACAATTTTGAGACAAATCACTTTATTTGCTTAGTTTGACTTTGACAAATAGTAACTTATTGAGTTCTCTTCAGTTGTAAACAAACAAAATCTAGTTTACAACAAAAAGTGATGCAATGCCCCTTTTCTTTTGTGTGTGTTAAACTTCATATCAAATTAAAAATCTAAAGCTTACACTTTTACTTAATTTGTGTTTGAAAAAAAATGGCAGCATCTAAAATCCCATTAGCTTTAGGAGGAAAAAAACATTTGTATCACATTTAATCCCTATTTTCACTCTGACAGCTCATCCACCAATCAGCACCTCACTCATCAGTGGAACATGGCATTCATGCTCATATTTTTAAAATTCTTTGGTTTTATTTTCCTTATCAAGCTGAACCATCATATTTATAATGAGTTTTTCTGTCTGAAGGAGCTTCCAAAGATGAAGCAGGTGAGATTTTAACGTCTCAGTTCTGAACATTTATTTCATTCCCACGCTGATCCGTGAGATTTATTTTTAAAAGTTTGCCATCTGCTCCTCCCAAAATTAATAGCAACTTTGGCCTTTGTTGAAAAATGCTGTTATGTTTATGCAAAGAAGCCTTTCAGCACAATTCTTAATGTTTTCTTTAGATTCATAAAAGTCAATCAGTCATCTCTGAAATATTCTTCCCCCAAAGCATTTCTTTACTTTTACTTGCCGGCTTGTGAAATCCTGTTCATCTCTCATCACTCAGCTTTACCCCTCGCTCCACTCTGCTCCTTTGCCTCCCCCTCTTTGTGTTTACACAGAGGCTGGTGAAGAATTAAACTTCTGGCAAGACCCATTTGTTCTGATGTGGTTCAGGGAGAAGGTCCTGCCTTCATTTATGTTACTTTCCAGTTAAACGTCTGCTGTCTCCCCCCTCGCCTCTGAGTCATATAATGCCACTTGTGTACTGGAGTGACATTTATTATAAACTTAGCACAAAAAGTAATTAAATTAGTGTTTGGTCGATTATTTCTTTGTTGTAACAATGCTTCTTGGCAATAAATCTTATGCTGTTCACTTGACTGGCAACACCTGGGGGTACCAGAAGCACAAAACAAGAGTCTATAGCCACATCAAAATAAGCTGTTTGGCAGAGAAGATTTGGTAATTTTTTCATGGCTCAACCCACATACTCAGCTCTACTGCTCATGCCACAGATGCATGTTCCTTAGAAATGTGGCACCACATTTTATATATATATATATATATTTTTTATTGTTTGGTGTAATATATATATATAATTATTATTATTAGAGCCACACTTTTGAACTTCGTGTTTATTTTGTTTGGTGTAATACCCAAAGGTCACAGTGGGTGGTATTATGCATGGTTTAAAATGAGCCTCAGGTAATCACTCAGCAGGTGCTGATTATGGGGGAAAAAAAAGACAGTTTTTTACCATTGTCATCGTCTTTGTGTTTTTTCAGCTGTTGATTATTGCGTTGCGGCAATCATGTGAACTTTCCCTGTTAACGTTGTAAGTCTGCAACATTAAATTTTTCAAATAAATGCTCTTTAACCACCAGTGATGTGCGGTCACTGTGGCGTTGACATGATGCTCAATTGGTACTAATGGGCCCAAAGTGTTCCAGGAAAATATCCCCCACACCATTACACCACCACCAGCAGCCTGAACCATTAATACAAGGCAGGATGGATCCATGCTTTCATGTTGTTGATGCCAAATTTTGACCCTACCATCTGAATGTTGCTGCAGAAATCGAAACTCATCAGACCAGGCAACGTTTTTATCTTCAATTGTCCAATTTTGGTGACCCTGTGTGAATTGTAGCCTCAGTTTCCTGTTCTTAGCTGACAGAAGTGGCACCTGGTGTGGTTTTGTGCTGCTGTAGCCCATCCGCCTCAAGGTTGGACGTGTTGTGTGTTCAGAGATGCTCTTCTGCATACCTCGGTTGTAACCAGTGCTTATTTGACTTACTGTTGTCGTTCAATCAGCTCAAACCAGTCTGGCCATTCTCCTCTGACCTCTGGCATCAACAAGGCATTTGAGCCCACAAAACTGCTGCTCACTGGATATTTTCTCTTTTTCAGACCATTCTCTATAAACCCTAGACATGGTTGTGGGTGAAAATCCCAGTAGATCAACAGTTTGTGAAATACTCAGACCAGCCCATCTGGCACCAACAACCATGCCATGTTCGAAGTCACTTAAATCACCTTTTTTCTCCATTCTGATGCTCGGTTTGAACTGCAGCAGATCATCTTGGCCATGTCTACATGTCTAAATGCATTGATGAAAATGCATTGGGGCAGCTGTGGAAGAGTGGTTAGGGGAGTCATCCTGGAACTGGAAGGTCGCCGGTTCGATCCCCCGTCCAGCTGTGTCAGTTGTTGTGTCCTTGGGCACAACAACTGACACATGAATGTGATTGGCACTGATTAGTCTCCATAGATGATTGTACATGTTAGCTTTGTAGAGACCTAGTAGAGTGCTATGTGAATGGGTAAATGAGGACACATTGTAGTATAAAGTGCTTTGAGTGTCCTGGATGGATAGAAAAGCGTTATATAAGTACAGTCCATTTACCATCGAGTTTCTGCCATGTAATTGGCTGATTCAACATTCGTGTTAATGAGCAGTTGGACAGGTGTACCTAATAAAGTGGCCAGTGAGTGTATATTTATTATAATAATATTAGTTTCTAAATTTGCATCTTATGTACTGATTCAGGGATTTAATGCTGGTGGCTTGGTGGTGCAATGTGTAGAGCTGTGGCCTCTTAGTGAGGAGGTCTCAGGAAAGCATTCCAGCCTGGGACCTTTCCAGGTGACATTTGCATGTTCTCTCTATGGAAAATCTGGTTTTCTCCCACAGACTAAAAACATGCATGTTAGGTTGACTGGTATTTGTCCCTATAGTGAAAGTGAGAACGTCTTTGTCCTGATGAATCACAATAACTAAGGTAGAAAAAATTAGTTCTTTTTTGAAATGTTTCGTCTCTTCTCTAAGAGACGTCTTCAGTCTGAGGAGTTTCAGGTAAACTCACCCTTATAAGCACTGCCTTCACATGGTGGACAAACAGGTTTACTGGAGACAATCAAAACGGTTTGTTCACAGGCAAAAAATTACCATCAGCCTGACGATCTTTACAGCCCTGATTATCCCTATTTTTTACAGAGGGCTGAAATACTTGCAATAACAGCATTGTAAGAGGGGGACAACTGGATACAGAGGCCCCCTGTTTGACAGATTCTCTTTACCAAAATAGCTTCCCCTCTCTTTCAAACCAATGTTTGATGAGTGTAAACTACAGAATCCTGGCTTGATGATATTGCTCTTCTGTGTTTAGTTGTTTATCTATATGTGACCCTGCAGTAGACTTGCAACCTGTCCATGGTGTGCCTCTCACACTGCAAAGACTGCTGGACACAGGCACCAGCATTCACTGTGACCCAGAGAGCAAAAAGGTAAAAATTTTAGATGGATTTAAAGATTTATTGCTCTGAAGGCTGAATGGTTCCTGTTTCTGTTCAAAGGTTTACTGATAGCTCAGAAAGTCAGCTTGAACCATGTGATGTTTTTATCAGTTCATAAATACTAGGTTTCTTCATTTTCATTGTTGTATTGAAGGGTGGAGTTTGCAAGTTCTCTAGAGAAAATTAATAACAAATATTTGATAACACAAGTGTTGAGCAGAGCTAAATTTGATGTAAACATAGGAGAGTAGTACAATTTCGTTTTGTTTTAGAACATTAAAAGTGTGAAGAATCTGTTCATTCCTGTGTTCCTGTTCCTAATTGGTGTTCTGATTCCTGAATGCTCACACCTACCTGGGATTTGCCTGATGATCTGCTGGGCTTTATATGGCTCTTTCACCTGCTGACCTATGCTGATACATCTTACCTTCATGGTAGTGTTAAAGCCATTAGATCTTTGCCAAGAAACTTTTTGTCCCACATTCAAGGTGGATCACCTGGTCATCTTGGAGTTACGTTTTTGCCTACAAGTCACCCAGGAAGTCCTCACGCTCAGTTTGGATCAGAAGTCAAAAAATCCTGCTGAGGAACAACCATGTGCCACTCTGCCTGAAGAACCTCTGGAAAAACCTGAAAGAAACAAACCTTAATCAACAACATTATCTTCAGTACAAACGTCTCTCCTAAGAACACCTAAGGACAAGAATGACACTTATGCCAGAATGCTGTTCATTGACTTCAGCTCAGCATTCAACACAATCATTCCTCAACAACTCATTCACAAACTGGATAGTCTGGGGCTGAGCACATCATTGTGCAACTGGCTACTAGACTTTCTGACCGGAAGACCACAGGCAGTGCGGGTTGGCAACAACACATCCAGCATCACCATACTGAACACAGGGGCCCCTGAAGGATGTGTTCTGTTCACTTTGCTAACCCACGACTGTGCACCGGTACTCTCCTCCAACCTCTTCATCAAGTTTGCGGATGACACAACTGTGGGTGCAACAGGTGGGTCTCATCAGCAACAATGATGAGTCTCGCAGCAGGTGCGAAGTTAGTCATCTAGTCTCCTGGTGCAAACAAAACAACCTCTCTCTGAATGCTGAGAAGACCAAGGAGAATATTGTGGACTTCAGGAGAACCCGCAGACAGCACACTCCTCTGTCCATGTCCTGCACACATCACTTTACTTTATCAGCATTAAGATTATAGTCCGCTCTAGTTGCAATATTCACCTCTTCTTACATTAAGATCTCTATTTTTGCACTACTGAGTACCCCTCCATACCTATTATTGTTGTGTCAATGTCCCACATTCATTTATATCTGTGTCCTTGTTGTATGATATTCTTTGATTATTTACTGTTATTTTATTGTGTTTTTTTAACTGATTACCTGTTATTGCTGTAACTAGGAAGGAGAGTAACGCAATTTCAATTCTCTGTATGTATTGCACATATGAAGCATTGACAAAACTACTTGAACTTGAACTTATATACAATTTTAGTTTTCTATCTAATGGCAAAATAATGTTGTCACCCCCCCCCCAAAAAAAAATATAAAAAAAAAAGTAAATAAATAAATTAAATAAAAATAAGAGCCTGCTTGGAAATTAATCCTCTTTGAGTTTATTTTACTGAGATGTGAACATGTGAACAAAAGTCTAAGTGAAAAAAGAAAAAAAGCTCAAATGTGAAAGCACTTAGGGTGGCAAATGGCACTATTTTTAAACCTAATCCTTGTAAACCCATTTTGAATGCCTCCAAACATTTAAAGTACCTCCTGCATTTCACTTGCTGCTCTAATCATGAGCTATCACCAAAGAAAACTCTCCCATAAATCTGTTGATGGACGTCTCATCCTCCCCACACAGATCTTCGAGGGTTCTGTGTGCTACATCTGCAAACTACTTACTTTTAGCTTTAGAAACATCTGAGCTCATTCTGCATTAGTCTGAAGCTAAAATGGATTGCTGATAGAGGATGGATGTAAAAAAGGAGTTTAGTTTCTGAACAGATAGGTTCCAGTATTACATTGCATTGATTTAAGTAAAGGGCATAAAGAGGTTAGCCAGCAGAGAGAAGCAAACGGAGGAACATTAAAAATCAAAATCCGGTCCGGTCAAAATGTTTTAAATTGAAATTGTCCTTGAACCCTGTAAGAGTTCATGTGTTGATTTTAACAGAAATTGCTTTTAATCTGCCTATATATTTTCAAGTTCATAATAAAAAAAATGTGCAAAAATTTATGCTTAAAAAAATAATTTAGGAGTTTTAAATTGCAAAGAAAATGTTTGTCTTGTTTTCCAAATAGCTGCATGGTCCTTTGCAGCTGTTCAAAGAGCTCCCATGCACACTGTGCCATCAGTGAATGGTAAAGTTTTAAGAAACAGATCTCACACATTTACTGAGTACGGAGAGTATATGAAAATGTGTTTTTGGCTTCTAGCACTAAATTTTAGCTTGATTTCTGTAATGGTGGCTGAACTATTTCTGTTATCTAAGATTAATTTGCTGTGGCAGACGTATTGAACCAGGTTAACTTACTGAAAGTTCATTCATTTACATTTTATTTCCTTATTTATAAGTAAATCTACGCCACCACTTCTTTTATTGGTTCTGTTTGTATGATAAAGTTCATATCCCTCAATATTCACATTATTTATACTTTCATCATTAAGCCACGTTTCTGAGAGTGCTATTTATTTAACTGAGGATGGATAGAGGATGGATGTAAAAAAGGAGTTGTTTCCATTTTTTTTGGTTAGATGTTTATTAATGTAAACCTTTGTTCCTTTTAGTTGTTTTGCTTGGACCATCAGCCTATTTCTTACGTTCCTATTGATGAACCTAACAACTATAGTTTTTTTTTTTCCCGATTTAGTTGGCAAAATGTGACAGGTCCAAATGTCTTCAGGTTTAATGTCAATATCCCTTTTTTTTTAAACAGTACTTGTTGCTCCAGAGTGAGCAGCTCTTCCTGAGGAGCCTCCTCCGTGGTGTCTCCATTTGCCACAGCTCGAGCATAGGTTTGGTGTTTTATTTCCAGTCAAGTAATTAACAGATCCTCTCTAAGTGTATATTGTTCCAGATCGTCCAGTTTACTCTCCAGTTCAGCTATCCTCTCGTCTCTGTCACTTAGTGCAATTTTCAGCAGCTTCACCTCCTCGAACAATCCGACCAGAAGTTGTTGCTGTGAAGCTAACTTCAATAGTCTGCACTCATGAAATCTAGTGACTTTTTAAACTCTTCCATGTCTGAACTGTTGTCCATCAAATCTGACCTTCTTCTCTGCCCAGCGTGTTTCTGCATGGCTCACCTAGAGGTGGTAGTTGCTCCTGGGCATGTTAGCACTCCAAGCTCCGGGCTTATGGGCTTGATGGTGGGACTTCGACAGCAGCAGCCATAGCAGCAGATGACAGCCACTCCCTGGTCCAGCAGCAGCAGGTCCTTTCCGGGCCTCTCCTCTCCACCGCGAGCTCCACCACCTCACCGTGGGCCCCTCCTTTCCTCCATCTCGCTGCGGGTCTCTCTTCGTACTGAAGCCGGCCTCTCCTCTCCACCGCGAGCTCCACCACCTCACAGTGGGTCTTTCAAAAATCTTCTTAGGAAACAAGAGCACCAGGCACACAGGAGGACAACCGCACTCTAATCACTAATGGGTTGTAGTAAGTAGCTGCCTGTTGACTTTAGTCTCTCTTCTCTACATGTTTAATGTAATTTTTTCTATCAATAACATGTTTTCTTTGTCTCTCTTTCAGAAGAAGGTGTACCTGGACCCATTCTTCTGTGTTTGTTTGTGTCTCTTCCCTCTCCCTCAACATAGCTGGTCGAGGCAGATGGCCGCCTGTCCTGAGCCTGGTTCTGCTGGAGGTTTCTTCCTGTTAACAGGGAGTTTTTCCTGTTTGCTCAGGATGGGAGACTGTGATGAAGTGATTCAACACAATCTGCTGGCTGCTTCTTCTTTAGATTGTTCTCTTTTTTCATGTTCAGTGCCCTGAGACAACATATGTTGTGACTTTGTGCTATATAAATAAAATAAATTGAATTGAATTATAATTCATTCTGATGCAAGTCATCATTTTACAGTTTTGATCTCAGTTCCTGAAAGATTTGCAGATGTGTCAATTATTTTCTTGTTTCTCATTTCATTCACTTCTCCACCTTGTCTGAACACAGACAGCCTCAGTCTTGATCTTTTACTTCAACACAGCTGTATTAACCTCTGAAAGCAATAAATTCACTATCTGCAATCCATCAAGTCCAACAAGGTTCTGACTCTCTCCCACATGAGACACTTCAAAAAAAGCAGCACTGGAAAATGTTCTGCTCTTATGTCACTTCATGAGGTAACACTCCAAATCACATTAGTGAAGATTGCATTTAGATTAATGAACTATTTATTATGAATCTGAGGAAAGATAAATGACTGGTGCACTTTGAGAGGTACCACGTCTTCAGCTGAAAAATCACAGTTGACCTTTCACCTCTCTGTTTAATGTCTATGAACAAAAACGTTGAGTTTTGTGAATTTGTTTTAATGTGTCCCACAGGTAGAAAAAGGTGCTGATATATTTTCACACTGTATGAAGCATGTGTGTACAATGGTTGTGCTGTGGATAACAGATTTTGTTACCACTCATGATGTCGATGTTGAACTTTTGTCCCTGCGGTCAGACAAGTTGTGTGTGAATTTTCTTACTATGAAAATCTGCAAATGTTTTTTTTTCTCTCTTTATGAAATTTCCCATGAGGCTTTGCTGCCTTAGCATACGTTTAACTTCCTGGTTAGAGCAAAGCCTCATGGGAAAGTTTATGAATTGATAAAATATGAGTATTTTGGGTCTTATAAAGTTTAGAAATCTACATGTGTGCTTAAATATAATCTAAACATA
>JARVGW010000221.1:9259293-9271405 GCA_031762495.1 Anablepsoides rubrolineatus
TTGGGTCTGCCAGGTCTGACCGGCAGCCTCCCCCACAAACGGAGCCAACTCACCACCAGGTAGTGGTCAGTTGACAGCTCCAAAGCAGTATTTTGAAATACTGCTTATGAGGCTGAGTTTACCTGAAATTGACAGAAGTCTCTTTGAGGACAGATGAAAGTATTTTTCAACAAAGAACAACACATCCAGAGAACATACAACTTTTTATTTTAGATTTTTCTACCTGGATTATTGAGATGCATCAGGATATTCCATTAGTTCATGTTTACAAGCAACTCACCTAATGCTGGACCTGAATATGACAATATACCTTGTTTTATAATCAAATTATGCAATTCCTGCCAACTCCAAATATCTTGGTGATGTTAAAACTTGTGTTTTTGCAACAAGGGACCTACTTTATATGATCTTGTATAGGACAAACAATAATGTGCCCGATATAATGCATGTAAGCATTTATTTTGAGTTTCCAGTTTGTCTTGGTGTTAAAACTTTATGAGATGAACTGCATGACATCAAAAAAATGGTGTCTAACCAAATAGAACTTATTCGTGTTTTTTTGGTGAATACAGATGGTATTACTCATAATGGGTTATATTTCTAGCACTTGAGATGTGTGTTATGTATACTCAAACACCATATTGCTGCTCTGGGAGCCACCGCTCATTTTGTCTGGCACGTATCGCTGTTTTTGTCTCTCCTTTTCCCTACATTCTCGTGCTCCCCAACCCCCTTAACACAAAACCTGATATTAAAAAAGGATTATTTTAAAACAACACAGGTAACTTCCTAACATCCTAGGAGCTATCCCCCCACGGAGCAAACTCCCTCTTCCCCTCTCTGCATGTCTGCATGTGTTGCCAGCCGAGATTTGGAGGGGTGACAACAACAATGGGGGGAGGGTAAAGTGGCTTTACCAGGGAGGTACAAGTCCATTTTTTTCTGTCTGCCTCACTCAGCTTGGCCATCCTCTGCCAAAAGAGATTTGGAGAGCGACAACAATAACAGTGGGTGTTATTGAAGAGAGGAGAGAGAACAGTGGTGTGACTCTCCAGTGACCAACTCTCTGCTGGAGAGGAAAATAGAGGGAATGTAATGAAAGGAGAGCAAGATAGAGGTGGTGAAGTGCAGGAAAGGTGAAGCAGGCAAAAAACGAGAATAAAAAGAACTGCAGAAAAAAAGGTGCCTTGTATGCTCAGGTAAAGCTTCTGTAATTTGAGTTCTTGTTTTTCTGCAAAATCTGGGGAAAAAAAATCATCTGACCCACTTTAAGTGTTACTTATAAAAAAATTAAAAAAAAGACTAAATCACCTGTCATCTGCTTTAGTTGGGTGGTCATGACTCAAACTAGGATGTATTGGTGTCTGAACCTAATAGTGTTTCCAGTTTTTATTATGCATGTTTTTTTGCCATCCATTTATGCTATTTTAGCTAGTCACACCAGAGTTCAGCTCAGTGAAGAGATAGGTGATATGTTTTTGCCTTCTATAGTGGTTACACTTTTCAGAATATTGATTTATAATTATTTTCCCCATAAAAATATGAGAGATTTCAGTTTCATCAAAAGCATTATTCACTGAATACAGTGTTTGCAACACTTTGGGTATGTTTGATTTTATATTTTTTAGCTACCTCTTTACTTTCATATTTGCTACCCTTTAGCTGTTTTAGCCTACCTTTTAAATTTTTTGCTGTTTGCTACTGTTTTTGCTTCTTTTAGCATTTTGATTTTTTTTAAAGTTAGTGTTCTGATTCTTTTAACTTTAATTAAACTTCAGCTTCTTAAACCTTTTTCTAAATATTATTTAGAAATTAATGCCATAATCAGATAATTTAATCAGTGAAGTTTTTTCTTTTTTAAATAATATCTGTTTAAGTTAAAGACTGGATAAATCTGTGTAACCATTCAGCCAGTCTTCAAGAAATCTTTACGTCTGGAGTTTGGGGACTCACAGTACAAGGTCCTTTAAAAAACAGGTGACATGAAGCAATATCAGGTTTAGGAAGCTTTCGGTCACTGGAGACTGAGACAATTGAAAAAAGGTAATTGTTCTTTATTTACAAGACCTGGAAGCAGAGGGTTGTAGAGGTGAGTAGTAGCAGGGTGGTTGGAATGAATGATAACAGAAGGTATAGTATAGTGGGTTCTTACAGGTAGGAGATGAAGGCTTGACGTGGCATGATTGGTCCAGGGTCCAAGATCCAAAGGTGAGTATTTACAGGTTAGTGCTTATTTACAGGTGAGTTTGAGGCAAACTGGCAGCGCATGGAAACAATCAGGTGAGTGGCTCGAGGTTTTCAGGCAGGCGTGGCAAGTGGCGGATCTAGGATTTTTCAGTGTAAGGGGCCATCAAGGGGTCACAGTATTAATAGAGGGGTCAAGTATTTGTTCAACATGCTTGCACACAAATCCCCAGTTTTGTAAGGTGTATAAATTTAATCAGTCACATGTGTTCAGACACTTTAACGCTAAACTTTAAACAGTACATTGTCCTTATCAATTTTACATGCATTTTTATTGTACATAAATAAAATACTCTCAAACACACAAGATGTGAGAAAATCCAGCCATTGTTGTCAGTTAAAATAATTTTTCTGCAGGATTATTCAAATTGAAATAGACTTGTGTAAGCCTGCTTCTTGCTGGACTTTCCTATTTGACTCATTAGCACCACTACTGTTTGAAAGTGGAACTGCAGCCACGTTTGGGCAAAGAACAGATGAGTGACAGGTCAGGGGCACTTCAGGGGGCCAATCAGATTTCATATGGGGCCAATGCCCTGTGGCCCGGCCCCTAGAACCGCCCCTGAGGCGTGGCAAAAACATAGGGACTCCAAACTCTCTCAAAAACTGGAGACAGGTAAGTACAAGAAAAACCACAAAGGTTACACAAACTCTGATATCTGAGGACAAGTAACAGGCTGAGATCATTACCCAAGAGTAGCAATGCTTCAGCAAAGACGTGATCCTCAGGCCAGCCTTATGAAGCTTGTGAGTAATGAGCCAATTCTTCACAGGTGAGGTGATTAGGCGCTGCCAGCCAATCAGGGAGGCAGAAGGTGAAAACCCCAAATTGCCTCAAGAAAACAGGAAAAAAATGCTGCTTCCAGTTCACAACCTTTTAACACTGTGCATCTGAGAAAAAAACAGAATTAAGCCTTCATGTGTGATTTAAAGAAGTGTAATAAAATGTTTGTGGTGGTTGAATAATAATGCAAAATAAGCAAAAGAAAACATTGTTACATGCCAAACAGACAAATTAAAATGAGAAACAAACAACATTTACTGTTAATCATAAATGATGTTAATCTAATTTGTTGAGCATTCTGTGTTATTAAAAGGAAGATATATTAAATTGTTTGGCCTAAAAACACTGAATGCAGGACAGTTCAAAAGTTTTAAACCAACAGCTGATAAATCCATCCTATTTTTGTGTGCAGATGATAAAACTTTGTGATATTGTGGCATTAGAAAATAAAAAGTTTTTTTTTCTTTTACCCTTTTATAAAATCTTCGCTAAAAACAGCAACACATTACATTAGCAGCCCCATTAAAATCCTGTTTTTGAGTTGGGGGATGCAGACCAGAAAGAGTAGAACAATATAAAGAAGGAGTGGGGTAGAGATGCCAGAGGAGAGGAGCTGAGAGCCGTCGATTCATCTTCTCTATCTGTCATGTTTTTCTGCCTCTATGCTGCTATTCAGGAGTCACACTGACCTCGATTCACTGGTTGCTAACGAGGGCTGCAACACCACTCACTGTAACACTACACTCTGGGACACACACACGTGCACACACACACATGATGCACATATTACACAACGGCAACAAAAAACCTTTTCTTAATGCACTTCTGCCCCTGCATTTCAGTTACACACAATGTTTTTCAAGCATGTTACACAATCAATTCTTTATCCCTTGCATTCTGCAGTATACACTCATACGCTAACAAGCAGCCTGCACGAACTGTATGGCATGTAGTTAGAATTGCAAATAAACTGGATATACATATGCATAAATGTTTTATATAAAGGGCCGTGTTCTTCTCTTGCATCAAACATGAATGCATGCACTTTGTTGGTTGTGAGGACACTCCCTGACACAATGCATCACATCCTGGATGTCAAACTTCAACTGTTAGTTAAGCTCAAACCGACATTTATTCTGCAAAACGTGACCTGCCTCTGCGGCACCTCAAAAAATTCACAAGAACTGTTACACAAACACGTACCCACATGCCCTCTGGCAAGTAGTTACATTATATGTGCTACACAACAAATGCTTCCATTCACAAACAATATTGTGTCTTGTTTTTGACAGTCTTCCTTTTCTTCCCATCGTCCTCCACAAGCACACACATCTACTGCACTTTATGTACAGTGGGACAGCTGCCAGGGATCCTGCATACATCTCACAGGCCTTTAGAATGCACACATTGTGGTCAAATCCCACTAGATGAGGACTAGGCTGAAAAGCATCTCACTGTGCCTGAGGTCCCACCAGATAAGCCTTTGTAAGCCTTTCAGTATGACAATATAGGCTCTCCGTTCTACAAGGCAAGATATGGGTCATTGGGTCAATGGGACTAAGTGCTCTGTATTAAACGGGAATTATGAATATACGTCACCTCTCCTCTTCCCTGTCTACCACAGATAATCACCTGCAGATTATCCCTCATTGAATCCACCCCTTAATCAAACTCCTCTTAGGGAAAGTAGACGATGTATGTTGACATGCTTTGGTGATGCCTAAACATGAGTGGTAAACACTGTATGAAGCTGAGAGATGACCAGGAGCAAAACAAGCCATCAGATTAGGATGAAACGAACAAAACAAGGTATTTAAGGTCAAGTTAAGCAGAGGTGACAGTGACACGAACACGACTACACACTCAAGCAGCTCTTTCAAGATAAAACCGAAGTATTTCAGATAAACAATGGACTGGTAACTTTGTCTATCTTATCATGTTTTCCTTCTTGTTCACTATCTTTCCTTTTTCCTCTTTTTACCATTGCTTTATCTCTGTAGCTGACAGCTTATAACTCTTTGAAGATGCTTTTGAAAAAATATTTTTAGAGTTGTGACATTTTACCCATGCCGTTTTTATGGTGTTTTTGTAATAAATAGGTGGATATGTTGGTTATTATCAATAATATGTTTCATTTTCTATTAGTAAAGTTGCCCTTTAGCCTTCCTGTACATGTAGCTAAAGCCAGCTTAGCCTTTCTGAACATAATGATTGAAACCAGGGCAAAGCAGCAAGCTCAGCTCCGTCCAAAGCTCACTAAGATGTTACATCCCATTTGGTTAATCCTGTGCAAAGAAAATCTAAATGTAAAACCATGTTTATTGGAACTTACATGCCGTAACACTTAGCCAGTGCAGCAAGGCTAACACAATACAGCAACAAAAGCACTTTTTCTGACACAATTTGCTTTATCCAAAATTTCTCAGTGTGGTGCAATTATTAGTGGTCCTCAGAATCCAGAATCTAGCTGTTCTAGCTCAACCATTTATAATTGAGAAAATACACTAATTAGCCACCATAAATGGAATAATCAAATTTATAGTTGTTTTTTTTATTCCTAGTCAAATAAATAAAGACTAATGGTGAATCATTATTTGAACAGTGAGAAATAATATAAATATTTACCAAATGATGCTAAGACATGGTGTTATCATTTTAATGCTAAAGCTAAGTATTTTTTTCTAGTATCCAAATACATTAATGTATATCACCATTTTACTAAATTTGGGGTGTTTCTTCAACATAATTATGCATTTTTTTAGGAAAATAAAATGAAATAAGAGGTGGAAACATAATATGAGCCTAATCTCTTCTGGTGAGCTCACAGGGCTCCAAACCTTTGGGCAGCAGTTGAACCCGTTTTATCTATATTTTTCAAGAAAAAAAAGGGAAAAAAAGCCTTCATTAAGACATGTTTAATAGTTAAACTTATGATATGTAATGCATATCGTGCCAAGTTCTCTTATGACAAACAAAGTGAATATAATCAGTGTTGAAAGATGACAAAATAAACACATTTTTCTGTGTACACATTAACTCACACCTTGCTCAATTTATTTTGGCATTCCTCCCACCTTTGTATCTCTGCATGTAACCTGGTGAGGTGTAGGGGTCGTGGTGAGGGGACAATAGGGTGATGAAGTGGGGGCAAGTTCAGAATGTCTGAGCCCTTCTTGTTATAAGCAGATCCTCCCGCCCTGTCGTCTCTCTCAGCGGACAACAGAAATGAGCTCCATGGGAGGGCGCGGCGCTCTGTTGCAGGCGTCTGCTTGCACCACCCCAACCCCAAATCTGAGGAGGGCAAGCTAACCATCTGCGCCCTTTGTCTAAGAAGGGGGGGGGGGGGGGTAGCTACCCCATTTCTTTTCTGCACGCCCCTTCACACACACAGACACAAACAGGACGTCCTGCAAAAAGAGAGGCAGACTTAAGGATTTTACAAGGTGGAGGGGATTTGACCTCTTTCTGTTTGCCGATTATTCTCATCCCTTTCCATGGGAGGAAAAGAAAGGGGGATAAAAAGAAGGAGAATAATTAAATTCTATTGTATTCCTCTGCAGCCAGTTTTGTCCAATTTTGTTCCTCGTCTCACTAACTCAGGGTACTGTCAACTTCACTCTCTTCTTTCTTCTGTTTCCCCAATCACTCTGGCACACAATGAAAGGCTCTGTCTGCATGAGAGTTGTTGATTGACTCTCCAACATAGCACGTAGACGACTGTCTTTGTCCAGACACTTTTGGTTTAAAAAAAGACAAAACAATAAATAAAACTACCGTCCATGAAAGATGAAACTGAAATTGTTCAATGAAGCTATGTTTTTCACAAAATGTACAGATAAAACATAACACGGTGACTGGTAATACGCCACAGAAATGGGATACAAAACCTGTTTTTTAAATCTCCTTGGGAATAAAAGTAGAGCTGGGTTATGATCAAAGGGGTGAACAGGACACATCAAATCATTATACAGAAGCCAAAAGAGAGGGAGATGAAAAGAGGAGAGCTGTTTGCTTTTGATAAGGAGACATATTTTGACTGCCAAAGAACCACAACTTGACTGCACAGCTCAACCTCTGCATGTATTTGTGGGCTCGTGAAGATTTGAGTTGATAAAACCAGACCTCATGCATTAAACACATTTTTAAACATGCTTGCCTGGCACTAGCAATCTCATCGTGGCTGTAAAGTTCTCACTCACTCACCCCCATCTAGCCCTATTGTCTGTGGAGAATGAAAGACCTAGTTTTGGCTGTAGAGGTTGGAGGACCCTCTCCGCTGCTCTTTCCCTTTGGCCCTCATTGTTTGGCTGGGCCTCTGCTTTGCTCGAGGCCCATCCTGAACCTATTTATCCAGAAACAACCAACTGCTAGGGTCACCCTTTCACCAGTGGTCAAAGAGAGAAGAGAGAGGAGATTTGTTACAGTTCTCATAAATGTTTTTAAATGGATAATAAGGTTTGGTTATTTGACTCTTGCCCACTTTATAGAATAAAAAAAAACTCTTTGGGACATGGAAAAAATCTTCCAAATAGTTTCTGTAGGTGGATATTTTGGTTCCAACAGTTTTTTGAACTAGACTACTGAGTAAAAAGTATTTTGTTACATATAAACAGATTACAGAATTCAAGTGGTCTAGCCTATAACATTGAAAAGATATTGCTGTGTTCATACACTTTGGTGTGTGTCGAGGACAAGGAAACAAATATAGAGTTAAGACTTGAATGTTATGCATAAGCAAGAAACACATACAAATCAACCAGCTGAGGCACTTACAGGCTTTATTCTGTGAAATGGTACCAATCAAGGAAGGGAGGTCACATATGTACACTTTCTTCCGGTTCTGGCTTTCCCTAGGGGCAAGCTGTCACATCGATTGGTGCTCTCCCTACCATGTGACCAGAAATCCTTGGACAACAGAAAACCAAGTTCTAATGTTAAAATATTTACGTGTTGTAAATGCTGACGGCGTGTATTAACTAATCATATGGGATGAGCACACTCTGTTTGAAATGACCAGACTGTACATCATTAAATCCCATAAAAATAAAATTATTTTGCAAAATAAGTTATCAAAACATACCCTAGTTCTCCTAAGAATTAAACAGTATTGTGATGCATTGATTTAAAAATCAGTAGTAAACAGAAAAAACATTTCTGTGCGGAGTAAGCATTGTGGTAAGTTCAAGGCCAAGCCCCCAGTTCACCACTGAACCGTTCACGTTTCAAACCGACACACCCGCTGAGAAACCAACCTTGATAATTGGCAGCTCCATAGTTCGAAACGTGGCACTAGGGACGCCAGCAACCATAGTTAAGTGTATTCCGAGGACCAGAACTGGTGACACTGAATCCTACCTGAAACTGCTAACTAAGTATAATGCTAGTACCATGAGATTGTTATTCACGGCAGCGGTAATGACACCCGGTTACACCAATCGGAGGTCACTAAAATTAATGTTGCTTTGGTGTGTAACTTTGCAAAGACTATGTCAGATTCCGTAGTTTTCTCTGGTCCCCTCCCCAACCTGACCAGCAGCGATGACATGTTTAGTCACATGTTGTCGTTCCACCTCTGGGTGTCCAGGTGGTGTTCTGAAAACAACGTGGGCTACGTAAACAATTGGAGTTTTTTTTGGGGAAAACCTGATCTGATGCGGAAAGATGGCATCTATCCCACTTTGGCTGGAGCCTCTCTCCTTTCTAGGAATCTGGTCGATTTGGTTGACCACCGAAATTATCACTGAAACCAGTTGACTATTTACTGGCAAGAAAAAATATCTGTTCATCTTGTTCTGACTCTATATGGTCTCATAATACAATGGCAACATTTAAGGAAGTAGTGCTGCTAAGTATTGGTTTTACACTCTGTTGCTACTATTTGCATTATTTTTGAGGATAAGTCAATAAATTATCAGTAAATCTAATAATAGTTAAAGACTTTGAAAAATGATTCTTGCAGAGCTGAATTAATTCAGATATTTACAGGGTTTTGTTTTTAACCTTAACAGACCGCATCTTATCCTGCTCCTCCTCATCACACAAACTGGTCGACAAACAGTTTAAATGTTACCGTTACATCTTGAACTCATGCTAAAACAAAAAAAGAGATGGCTTCAGTATCCTGGTGCATATTATTTGTCATCAGGGACCTTCCCCACTCCAGGGGTGTCAAAGTTTTATAGAGGGCCACATGAGCATCATGGTGGCCCTCAAAGAGCCAGTTAAATGAAATGTTATAATGTTTTGTGTTTAACTTCAACTGAACACAAAACATTACGTTCTTTCTCTCATTGCTAAGGCTGAGCACTGCTAACAAACAATAACTGAGTTCTACGTATTTCATGCATAGAAACAATGTTTGAAATTGCCTCTTATAAAAACTGAAAAGTACTATGTGTATAACTGACTAAATGTGAATTAAAGTATTAAAAATAAAAGTGAGAGAGTTTTGCTCACTTTTGTTGAGTTGTGGTGAGTAAGCTAAACTCTCCCACATTTCAACAGAAAATTTCCCAGTGGAGTGGTATTCTGGTTTAAATTTACAACCAGCACAACTGGGCCACAGCAAAAGTAGCTGGCAAACATGCAGTGAAACAAAGATTTTACATAGCAAACTGCACTGGCCATGGGCTACATTTGAAGTCTGTGCACCTCCACTTAGTGGTGGGATGCCATCAATTTATAAAATAATTGACTTGTGATATGGTAAATGTACTTTATGGTCAATGCTGGCTTCAAAGCAGCATACACTTATTTAAAAAAAACTTTAATACATCTTTGAAGTGCTCGCAGGCTACATAAAATGCTGTGGTGAACCACATCTGTATTGCGGGCGTTGAGTTTGACACGTGTTCTACGTACACCATCGTGTAATCCTAACGCTAACCCTAACCTAACCCTAACCGTTGTTTGAATAGACTGAATTGAACAAAATTCTTAAAGACTGAAGGAAAACACCAAAACTAAACAGAGAGTAGACAAAGAGTAGACTGCTTGAATCCATTTCTAAGATCTTTTTGAGATTCATAGTCTGAACAGGAAAACACAGACCAACTGTTCTTTCATGTAGCAGCCTAACAGCTGAGTG
The DNA here is from genome assembly GCA_031762495.1 of Anablepsoides rubrolineatus. NCBI lineage: Eukaryota > Metazoa > Chordata > Actinopteri > Cyprinodontiformes > Rivulidae > Anablepsoides > Anablepsoides rubrolineatus. The sequence goes on from JARVGW010000221.1 coordinate 9,269,409, forward strand.
CAGAGATATGAATAAGTAAAAATTTGAGTAACAGGTCATTTATCACATCTAGGACTGATGAGTGAAAATACAAGCTGCCAACAGAATCCATCAGAACTGCCTGACAGATGGCTGAAAATCTTGGCATTCCTTTTCCTTGCTTTATTCCTTAACATTTTTTTGTCTTGTTTTGCTATCACCTACTCATGTAATTTAAACAATTTCTGCTATTCTTTTGCTATTTTTGTGATTCTTTCAGCTTTTTTCTGCTTATTGAAGCTTTTATGCTTTCAGCTGCTTGTTTTTTTTTGTGTGTTTTAGCTACTTTTTTTTTAATCTTTTGTCATTAAGCATTAACACTGCATTTTCGCAGGTAAAGTTAATATAATTTTTATTTATTTGTTGAGGGTGGTGTGTGTATCTAATGCAGTTGAACAACATTACATCATAAAGTTCAGTTTAGCCCTCTGGGAACATTAAAATATTTTCAGGGAGGATTCTCATGTGGATAGATGTGTGTGCCCCTGGAATGACACTTGATCTTTATCTCAGTGGTAACCAGGGATAAAAACACTCATTCTCCAGCCTCAACTTTAACATCATTACTGGGCTTTTATCTGTGTTCTCCGATATATCCTGTTTATGTGTTTGTTTCAGAGTGGAGATTGAGCAGCGCAGTAAACACAGAGTTTCCGTTTCCACTTATCATAACTTGCATGTGACCCATGCATCCTGCAACACCCTCTTTGAGACAAAGATTTTTATTAATTATTTTGCCAACAGTGAAGTATTAGACATAAGGATTTTGCTGCTGTAGTTGTTTAGGAATCTGTTTTTGCAGGATGTGCGTGTGTGTGTGTGTGTGTGTGTGTGTGTGTGTGTTAATGAATATCTATGCACAAATTTGAGTCTGTGTTGCTAGGATTCATGTTAAAATGGCTGGTGTGTATAAATGTGTTTAATATGTTTCCCTTAAGGTACAAATGAGGCTATTTAGCTAGTAGTCTTCTCCTACACACACCCACCCCAACATTTTCACCCACATACACACACATGCACACATACACACACATACACACACACACATACACACATCAGTACAAAAGGGTGCTAAATTAAGTATTTAAGCTGTCCGCTTGATGAGGCCTTGGCGGGAGTTCAGCTCCACATCATAATGTTATAAGGAGGCCTTTAAGGTCCACTTCTCTGCACTTCCACAATGATTCATTTGCTATTATGCTCCTTTTCTTCCTCTGAGCTTCATCAGTGAAAGAGGGGGGCTGAAATATGTGCTTTTGAATTGCCAATGTTTGTCTGAAAGTGGTAATAAACGTCAAGCCCATGAACATTTGTATGTTACAGCTGTTTGATTACACACACAGCTCAGCCAGTGATTATTTTGGTTATTTATCAGGAACAATGTTTACCAGAAGATCTATGAGGTATTGAGTGAACAAGTCACTGGTTGGGCAGGATATTTAATGCACTTTCTCATAAGACTGCAGGGACCACTCATTGTCTTAATTGGATTAGATTTATAACTGGTCTACATTCAGAGCCAAGCAAATACAGTTCACTTAAAGACACACATGTATATACTGTCTTTAGTTGAATGCAGTGCCATGAATACTTTAATTTTAAAGCTGTTGTGGAAATTTGTAAGTGAGGGTTGACTTAATTTAATTAAAAAATTCACTTCCATGACATTATGTGCAATATAAATATTACATACACAAACCTATTTTTATACATACATATATACATTTTTGAAATAGTTCTTTTTTATCATTGCACACAGAACAAATGTTTTCTAAAATAGTTGGGTTGCTCTCTTTGCATTGGATGGGGCTGCATCTAAATTTGTCAACTTCATGCCCCCTATGGTCACAAGCTTTGGGTAGTGACTGAAAGAATGAGATCGCGGATACAAGCGGCAGAAAGAAGTTTCCTTCGCAGGGTGTCTGGGCTCTCCCTTAGAGATAGGGTGAGAAGCTCAGTCATCCGGGAGGGACTCAGAG
>JARVGW010000221.1:9289762-9319302 GCA_031762495.1 Anablepsoides rubrolineatus
CCTCCTTCACAGTGGAGCTGGCACCTGCGGCCAACAGGTCCAATCATTTTAAACTTCAGCAGAGGCCACGCCTCCAGAAAGAATCGCTTCTCTATACAGTGAGTCCAGACCCTCGTCCGAAGCAAAGTGAAGGACAAGGGTCTGGTTTTAACCAGGCTACCATGTTACTAATCAGCAACAAAATATGACATTTTATTTTTTCCCCCTTTATCAACTAAAACACAAACCATAGTTCATCTGATTACATGAAGCTAGACATGATGTTTGATGTGACAAAAAAAAAATGCTAAATGGAGAAATACAATGCAGTTTTTGTTGGTTTTAGGTATGTCATTAGTCCATGCTGGCATTAGTAAAACCCATCCACTAAATTAATGTCCCAACTGGCAGCATGAGCTACATTATATCTCAGACCTGAGCAGTCACATATGTTGTTTGTGTCCTCTGAATTATGACTCACAGATCACTTGCAGTGCATCAATGCTGACAATAAACATCACTATGAAGTGTTTAATTGTCAACAAGCAGGATGGACTTTACAAGGGAGTTCAAGGAGAGACAGAGTAGGCAGACGTTTAGGGTTTTGCCCTTTTCATTTTTGTTCATTCAGTCTTTCTGTTGACTTGAAGTTTACACATCCCATCTAAATGATCAGGGAACATGGATTCTTCCTGAAAGTAGTGTTTGTCATGCCATGCTTTGTGAATAGAAGTTTTTATATTTGTCCCATGAGTATTCATTAAACAAAATATGCAATGTCTTGTTTTTCTTCTCAAGGGAATTTTTTTAATAATCAACTAAAGGCGAAATCACTAAATTATTCAATAAAGTCTATCAGAAATGGCAAAATAGCCCTGTCAGATCCATCCCAAAATTCCTATCCCTATTGCTTTACAAAGTAAGGGACTTGTTTTGATAAAGTTCTGTATATGTTATATAATGCATTAATTGTTCCACACTTGGTCTATTGAGGTATGGGGTAAAGCATGTAAGATTATTACTAATCCTGTTTTTGTTTTGCAAAAAAAGAGCTCTAAGAGTTATCACTTGAAAAACCTACCATTATCCATCTAATATATTATTTTGTAAACAAAATTATTGAAATTCTATGATTTGGCTGATTAAAATATTTTGTCAGTTATGTATAAACCTTGTGAAGAGAGATTAATCTAAAGGGAATAGAGATGTTCATGAAACCTAAATTTAGAACCTGTTTGAAAGAACGGTGCACCTCAATCCAAGGAGTCAGATTGTGGAATAATTTAGAAGATTATGTTAAAAGTGCCACATATAGAGAATGATAAAGACTAGACTGTTTAAAAATATGAAATGGTTTATTATGTAGTCATTCAATTTGTTGTTCTAGAAAGATTAGATGTTTGATTTGTTAACAGAATAATTATTTTAGTTTGAATATAAACTTGAGAAGAAATGGGCAGATATAAGATTGTTTTCTTCCCTCTGTCGCCTTTCATTTAATTTAATTTGTATTTTCTTTTTTTATTGTACATAGAATTTTGTTTTATGGAATGAATAAAGTTTGAAATAATAATAATGAGATCAAACTGTGATGTTAATCCCTTAGTTTTCCAGAGGCGGGCACAAGGACCATGCAGACTTCTATAGACACTGAGGGGCCGGGCTCCTGCTTTTTTCCCATGCACCAGCGTCCACTGACATTGGCCACAGCTCCACATTAAACTCCCTGCATTCATAAAAAAAGGAGAGAGAAAAGAAAGAAACGTGAATCCATCTAAGAAGAGCAGCGTCCTCTGATCCAGCTGCCTCTCAGCGCGTCGCCACAAACTGTTAAACAGCCAGGAGGAGAGGGGAAAAAAAGAAAAGAAAAATGGCCAAAAGTGAGAGGCAAAGAAGTTTGAAGAGTGAGGAGTTATTTTTTGATTCCGAGGCGTCTCTCTTGGATCAGCAAGATTTCGAGATATCTAGTTGCTCTTTCAGTGACGTCTTCAACTCCAAAGACTCCCACATGGAGCAGATCAACACTTTTCTGAAAAACGTGCAAGTCCTGCTGGAGGCTGCTAGGTTTCTTGAGAGCGCCGAGCGCAAGGACGGAAGTGAGTTTTGTCTGTGCTGCGTTGTGATCCTGTACATATTCATCCAAATTACATGGGGAAACAAAACAACATATTGACAAGACTTCCTTGTCAAGAGTCTCAGACAACAAAGGGTCTGAGTTCATTCAATAAGCACCACTACCTGCAGTCAGTACAGAGGGTAGGCTACACCAGACAAAAAAAAAAAAAAAAGCAAACTGCTATTAATTTATAGGAGAGGATGAAAACTGCAAGCTTTTAATAAGCTGTGGTCTAGGCCTATTTCTTATCAGCGTTTTCCCTGCAAATGGCTTTTTCTGTTGCCCAACTCTGCAGAACACGTTAAAGCATATATAATTTAGTACACAAGAGGAAATGTTGGCTCCTGGTCTGTTATAATAAAATCTGATCACATTGCGGCGTCCTCCTGCCCACTGTGGGATGATGTCATTGTTCCCCCGCGGACTCGATCGAGAGAGAGAGAAAGAAATTCGAAAACTTATTAAATAAAACGCTGTACGCTTATAAATACTGAATGTCAGCCGTAGCTCCTAAACTCTGGAACAAGCCTCCTCCCTCTGTGAGGTCTGCCAGATCACTTGATGATTTTAAATGTCTTTTAAAGACTTATCTTTTTGCTTTGGCTTTTAATTCCTGAGAGCACATGCAGTAGGTCAGTTTGTATGTTTTGTATTCTTTTTATTTGTGTTTATTTGATTTTATCTGATTGTATTTTTATTCTGCTGTGCAGCACTTTGGTTGCCGTTGGCTGTTAAAAGTGCTATACCTACAAATAAAGTTTTGATTGATTGATTGAAATGCGTATATGAAGCATATCTTTAGCTTGTTATGCTACTGGATTTAGATAATTATACTATTTGCTGCCACTTCAATGGACGCCTGTCAATATGAATATAATGCAGACTGTTAAAGATGGCACATGAAAACTAACTTTTCGTTATGAATAAAAACAACCCATAACTATCCATGTGTATCAGCTGTTGCCTGGATATTTTTGCTATTACGCAAGTATTCATCGTGTGATCAAATGTGCGCAACAAAACAGTGGCCCACTTGTGTGTGAATTTGTCGTTTTTTTTATCGCGTTTCATGTCAATTTTCTTCAGCCCTCTCAATTGTTTGCTTCCTGCTATTTGGGGGCGTGTCGCACTGGTTTCCACATGGCGCATACCCCCTCTGCGATTGGTCAGGTCACAGCTCAACCCACACTGTCTGTCAAAGTCACCCTCCAATCAGACGCCTGCTTCTCTCCTACGTCACGTGTTGCTGGGCCTGGCTTCAGCCACAATGTAATCGCCCATTGACCCTGTCATGCGTGGGACTTGTAGTTTCGTTTTTGTTGTCATTCTTACATTCATTTATGTGCTTAAAGTAAAAGTCAGATAGTTAAAAACATTCTTGTAGACATTTACAAATTAAGCCACCGTTTAAATCTAATGTATTTATTTATTCCTATTTTTTATCATTGCAATAATAAAAAAAAAATAATAAAAACAACAGTGCAACGTTTGAAGCATACTTATATTTATTTGTAGTTTTTTTTTAATTTGTCCTTTTATATGGCAATAACCTAATTTATCATAAAGAGAAAAAAACCCACACTACCGCAAATAGATGATGTGTAAGTAGTTATCCTTTCCTGAGTAAAACCTCAAGATGTGTACATCAACTTTTTGAGGTTCTTAAAGATGATCTGCATAATAAATCCGTTCTACAAGATGTTTTATTAATAATAAACACAAGATAATTTGTGAAAATCATAAAATGTGATGCCAAGCAGGCTGTGTTGAGCGAATATAGAAAATACTCGGTTTCCCAGAATGCCTCACGTTAAAACCGGCCTCTCCTCCGGCTTGGCCCCGCCCCCCAGCTGAGCAGCTAGGTAAACAAACAGCAGAGCAGAGGAAACGGACAGAAGCAGGCGCTTTGCTGGTTCTCAGCTTCCAAGGGGATTTTTTGTTTGTTTTTTTTGTATTATTTATATTCGATTTTATATATATAATATATATAGTCTATTTATTCAAAAAACTACTTTGATACACTTATTCTAACATTTTTTTTTTTTACAACGAAGACTTAAACGATTGCCTGCTAGCTTGCAAACACTTTATTTTTTCTTTACCTCCCTTTTCTTTTCGACAAATGCTGAGCTGGTAAAAGCGCCGAACGAGACAATACAAAATCGTTTTTTCGTTTTTATTGAACCGTACTTCCCTGCATTAAAAGCGACGTCGTTCTTCGTGCTGTTTTTACGAAGCTAACATTTAACGCTGAATATAACGTGAACGTACGGCAGCCAGGCAGCCTCAGGGAAGAATGACTGCGGTTCAGCTAATGAACATCCAGCGGTTACTGGAGGCAGCGGAATATCTAGAAAGAAGAGACAGAGGTAAATACATGAGCAAACATTTACGAGTTTACGCTTTGATTAACACAGTAAAAGGGGCCAAAAATGGGGAAGTGTTAGAAAACGTCGTTCACCATTTCACTTGTACAGAATTTAGGCACATCTAGTCAACCTATGCTTGTGTAATAATGTCCGAATTTGCTTTTTTATTTCCCACAATACATACAGAGTGCGAACACGGATATGCTTCCACTTTCCCGTCAAATCAGAGCACAAACTACCAGAGGCAGAAGAAATTCCGAAACAAGAAGTTCAGCAGTAACCACAACAGGTAAGAGATGCTTTTCCTCGTAACGTGATCACATGAAAATAACATGTTTAATAGGGCTGTATAAATAGATTGGATGCTAATTATAGGTGTCGCTTGTTAAACCGCCTTTTACACCTCACTTTGTGGGATGGTGAGTGTGCCGCAGACAGCATGTGATTTCTGCCAACGCGTTTGGTAAACACGTGAGCTGTTACTGGGAACATTTACACTTCTCAAAAAAAAAAACCAAAAAACTGATTTATCACATGCAGATGAGTTTGTCTTATATTTCATTTTCATTTTCCTTATATTATACAGGTTAGTCTTGTTGACACAATTGTCTCATTAAGACTTAAATATAACCAATAAAAACCATTATTACAAATAAAACAAAACAAAAAACATATCAATAAAAGCACATCAAAATAAATTCAAATAAAAGCTATCCTAACTTTAAAAGTAGCCAAAAGAAAAAAAAAAGCATCAGAAACAGGAGCAAGTGTTTATTGATGTGATCTCAAGTTCTTTCATTAAAGGTTATCTTGATGGTAACAAGTATAAACATTTAAACATATTTTTTACAGGTATATAGAGACAGATTTTTTTATTGTACTGTAGACTATTTTCTGCTCACATGGCATTGTGGGTAGGGATCAGAGGTTGTTCAATATAAACAAACCTGCATCACTATCAAATTTGATGGATGCAACTACATTTTTTTCTTTTATTGGTTTAAGTTACTAATGTAAAACAGATAAAACACTGATTAAAAAACAATTACTTATTTCATTGTTGTTTGGACTTTTAGTTCATTTTGACGTTTAGTTTTTTTATCTGCTTTTGTCAACGTAGATGAACTGAACAAGTTATTAAAAGTATTTGATTATTTTGTCTTATTTAATGAAGCTTAATTGGACGACTCAACCTCCGTGCACCAGGCAACTCACCCAGTAGCTACAAAAGCACTTCCGCTGGGATTTTCACAATAGAAGCACAGTAGCGTCTCCATACATTTACGCTGCACATCTGTGCATGTCACTGAAGAGGTGTATAGTACATTTAGCGATGACAAGAATGGGAGCATTTTTTTAACATCAGCCAATATAAGCAGCAAAATCATTGCAAGTTACGGAGAAGCCTGATCCAACAAACACATTAACTTGCTCATGCGCATAGCGGTGCTGCGAGGAAAAGTGTCCCCCGTGAAACAGTTCACTGACGGGTGCGGTGAAACGTTCCGAACGTGTTCAGGCTATTTAAACTAGTATGTCAGTTTTCAGAAAATTCATATTATAGCAAAAATAAAAAACGGTTTTCTGCACCGGTATACCGCCCAGCACTACCCTGTCCTAATGTATACATACTCTCAAATGTGGCAACAAGAAAGTTCCCAAAATAAGCTCAAAATACAGATTTTTACCTTTGAAGATGTAGAAAAAAAATCTCACCTATGGTCTTAGAGGAAAATTTTACATGAATCTGTTTACAGTAAATACATATTCCATAGGAACTGAAGTGTTTATTCCAAATTATGTGTGACCCAGCTGCTTCGCACATTTGTAACTACAAAATACTGAAAAAATGCCCCTTAATGTCAGGTTTTTAAAAATAAATAATAAAACATCAGAAAAAAAGTTGAAGGATTTTAAATAAAAGTTAACAAACCCAAATCCAACTGCAAATTCTCTGATTACTTGTCCAACATGTTTTGATATGGGATCTCGTGTCCATTTTGTTTATCAGAATGATGCTGACAAAACACATTAAATATTTCAGGCAACCATTTATATTGTTTTTTTTTTTGCGAAATGCCTGTTGTTACTGTGATGATGATAAATCTTCAAAATAATGTTCAGCCCTACTATTGAGTAATATGCACTTTTCGAGAAACTGTTGTCTTTAGTTTGTGACTTTTTTCTTTTTTATTGTATTGTTGTTGTTTTTTTACTTTTCTAATATGTGAAGTGTTTTATACACTGTAGGTTAAAATTTTAGTTGCTCTTTTATTAAAGCAAGACGTGCTGCCTTGATGTCTGCAGACTTTTAAAAGTGAATATTTAGAAACCTCCACTCAAATATGTCTCCACCCCAGTTCAGCTTTACGTAACACTTTGTGATAACGCATCGCAACAATCATCATTCTCATTTAGAGGAACTTGTATTTTTATGAACAATAGGAAAGGTTCCTCCGAGCAGAGCTGCATTGGCACCATGTTTTCTCTTGGTGTTGTGGTGCTTACATAAATCTGTCCATTGACAGTCACACATCAAACACGAGCTCCTCTCTATTTCTCTTTGTCTGAGCCTTTTTAATATTAATGTAAGAGAGGGCCACAAACAGGAACTGTGCATTACTCATGAGGACTGAAGCGTCGCCTCATTCTGCATGGCAACAGTCATCATCAGATAAACCTTAAAGTCCGAGGTCATATGTATTGGCCTTCAGAGAATTTGAACCCAATAGGGAAATTATGTAACGACAACTCAACAGATCATGTATTGGAAGAGTCTGTATTTCAGTGTAAAATTAAATCTGTTGATAATCGTCAGCTACACATGTTGAGTCTTAAATCAGACTTCAAGAGGCAGCAGGGAGGAACAGAAAATGACAGTAAGTGGCACAGATAGGATTTGTTCTTTAAATGCCTTCTAACACAGAGAAAAACTGTAAATTAGAATGTGCAAAAATAATGTTTGATGTTGCTTTTGTTCTCTATGGAGGCACATTCACATCTCGCCCTGTAATTTAGCACGTTTGGTATGTAACACCCCTTCAGAGCTGCATATTGTGGTGTAGCTCATTTTGTTCCCACTTCCCACTCCTCCCAAACTAAAAAAAGCATTGTTTGGATATCACCTCAGATGCTGAGGTTAACGACAACAAGCACTTTGAAAAATGTATTTATTATTGCCAGACACCAAACGGCGAGGGCAAACTGTAATGTTTTTGCATGCGCATGTGTGTGAACAACTGGACTAATTATGGTAAACACTGTAGAAGAAAATAACTGAATATACATCTATTGTGCAAATTTTTTTTTTTGAGTCAACACAATTCAATATGCCTGCCACAGCCAACTTATCCCAAAATACAAAACATGGCTAAAACAATTAATTCCATTTTACAGATATTGACCTAAAATTTGATGTGGTAATGGTTGAGACTGAGCACCAACTTTTTGCAATATTTTGTTTAAAATTTTGTTTAGGGTTAGGGTTTTTATGATACTTTAAAGAAATAATCACTGGTTATACCTCTACAAGTAGTTTACTTTTGGAGCCAACATAATGGGGACCTTCACTCAGGCTATTTTTAGAACACGAGTCACGTGACTATGTCCCCTCAACACTGACGCACGTACGAACTCTCATAGCCACTCTATTGATTTTAGTTGAGCTAAAATCACGAACTTAAAGTCTGCTCCAACACTGGGCCACCCGGTCCTATCTCTGCACTTTCTGTCCATGAACGGGTACAGTCAACCTTATTGTTTTTACTGTAGCATACTGCTAGCTTTACTCCTAGCATCTATGTTGGCCTCGCTCATACAACGTCTACTCCCTACTCCCGGGCTCTACTGTAGTCAGTTCAGCATATAGTGATAATATTATACTTACACAAATTCTAAACGTCACCATTAAGTTTCTTTAAAAGATGTGGCTCCAGTGATTAAAAAAAATACATACACACACACTTATAATAGATGCAGAAAGCTAAGTAAGACATTAAAAAAACAACAACCTTTTTAACAATTCCACTCGCTTTCCTAGTCTGTCGAAGACCATGACCCTTGAGCCCACCTTTCAAATGAACCTTCCTGTGATTCCTGAAGTCTGATGTGTCGAAATATTCTCTAAACTGTCTTTATCCGTTGCTGTATTAACACACATTTTCTGATCATTTGCGAGCACAAAACATAATGTATTTAAGTGATATGTGTAACGTCATGAGTGAAGGTCCCCATTGAAAGAAGCTGCCAGAGGCAACTTACATTTGAAAACAAAAATATGGCTAAAATTCAGTTAAATGTACAGACATTGAACTGAAATTTGATATGGTAGCAACTGAAACTAATCCACAACACATACACGGAGCATTTCTTAAAATATCACGAGATTGATCAAATTATTTTCAAGGTTTGACCAAAACAGCTACAACTCCATCGTTTCTCAACATAGGATGATCTTAGTCTAATTTACTAGTATGAAAGGTAGCAGGTGATGTGCTTTTTTTACAAAATGCTAAACTTAGCTTTATTTATTCATTTTTTTCACTTTATTTAACAGTCTATTGTACAACTATTAAGCTTTACCAATATGACCACTGTCAGGTAAAGTGTCACACTGATTATATTGTCTCGTTTCAAAATCTGCTGGGATTCTCATCGTTCTGGCATTCATGTTATATTATAAATTGCAAGATAGGTCATAGCATACTATCTACTCTTCTGTCACCTTCAGCTTATATTTAATCAGAAAAAAAGCACAATTTCATGCTAGATCCAATATGGTGGCTGCTGTGGTTCATCAATATACTTCAGTAAATTGTACTTGTCTAGTTCTCACTTTTCAAATTTATGTTTAGCAGTCTTTCAGTTAATATCCTTGGTAATATTTACATGAAAGCTACAATTAGATATACACACTTGGTTCTCTGTCACTATCTTGCTTCAGCTCCAGCTGTCTTCTCAGTAGCGTGTTGAGGCTTAAAGCCATGGGCTTATCTGACTCTGTCCTCTCCTAACTACCGTTTATAGCAGGGATGCTTTATCTGGTTGACCCAGTCTCTCTGTGCGTGTGCATACATGCACACACACACACGTACGATTGCAGGCAGAGGCTTGATGCTGTTATGTCTGGCCTTGAGCCAGTTCAATATCTATATTGCTTTGTTGACATGTTCTAAACAAGCAGATATCTGATTTAGGAGGCAGAGAAAGTGTTTGTGATCAGAACAGTTTTTGAGGAAGTAATTGTCGTAGAATGATTTGTTTAGAATGAGAGTTCTATGCAAAGAGTGTCATCATGTTGCTTTAACTTGATCTGTAGGGGTTTGAATCAAGGCTGAAATGCCTTGTTGCACAGTAAAATGGCTGCATACCTAAATGATCTCAATGCTAAAGTTATTTCTTGTCTTCAAAAATAATTTTGGCCTCACAAACCTTTTTGGTAAGATGATTTGGAACATTGCTGGACATTCAGTAAGTGCAGCCACAGTTAAGTTAGCTCTCTCTTTTTTTAAGCGTAATAATGAAAACACAACACTTTTTTTGTGAAAAGTGGTTTGGATCTGATTCCAAAGTGGGATGTGGGTTACTAAGCAACACAGATGCAGTGCAGGCAATGTGACAGCTATTGACGCAAATTATGCAAATTATGCATGTATTCATCTTCTGTTTGACGAAACACTTGTTCTGATTCACAAACAGATGCAGACTTCTTCACTGGACTAATTATGTGTGCACAAGAAGTGTGACATGAACACAGACTGGAAACTTTCCTTTTCTGAATAAATGACAGGTTTTGGAAGTGTCAGTTCAGTTTTTGGAGTGACTTCAGTTGCCAAACAGAAGAAACGCTGGTTTAAAAATTGATCACTTTGTTTTTAGTGTATGTAAGTGGAGTGCAGAGTACAAGCTTACAAGAGTATTACAAGGATGCAGACTAAATATGTTGAAACCTGTCAAAAAGACACGTGAGCATTTATGTTCACTGAGTTTCAAGAAATGACCTGTGCCTGTTTCTGTGTGAGTCATGTTTTTAGCCGTGATGGCAGCAACTCGGCTTGGCTGTAGATGTCCTCTGTAACACGTTCCCTGACCTGCAATCTACATCTAACCACACGGTTGTCAAGGCCTTGGTTTTTGATGTATGGTACTTTTATTAATATTAACAAATTAAAACAATGATCTCTTAGGACAAACTAAACTTGCTCTTTGACTGCTTTTTTTCTGCTGCTCTTTTTATCTTGTTTCTACACATTGAGTTAATTTCCCCCAAAATAAAAGGTTTTCAATCTGCATTTAGGTATAATTTGGAAAATAGTTTGCAGTATTTATTTGACAAACAGAATGATAGGATTGCATTCATGACCAGGGTTCCTATGCTCAGACAAGGCAAAGTGCAGTTTATGTTGAAAGGAACTTGGGCCATTTAAGAGTCACGAGGCCTTGTCTCCCTTCAGTTTGTTGCCATACAAAGATACTCTCAAGGACCAGCTGATTCACTTTACATTATTAACAGAACACTGAACTTTGGCTACTTGTGTGTATGTGAGTGCATGCCATCCCGCAGCACATGCACACACATACTGTAGACTTTATACTGTACTCAGTGAGGGCACAAGTGCCTTCAGTGTCCCACACGCATCATCTTAGAGCTGTGTTGTGTATTATTGAGGAAAGGGCTGTGTCATGCCATCCTTCATTCCTGGATGTCATTTTAACATTTGTTGACATAAAGTCAATGCTGCATATACTGCTTTCTTTACTGGTCTGTATTGTGTAAATCTGAGCGTTTGACCAGTTAATATACTTATTCTTAATAGTACAAAGTAGATATTACAGAATAAATTTGTGCTTTTACTGTTTGATTATATATAATAGGTCTGAATTTAGCCTGACGTGTGTTGAAGTGAACTCTGGAATCATCTGACTGTCTCTGTTTTCTGCTGTTGCAGGTCAACACATAATGAACTGGAAAAGAACAGGTGAGTTTTTACATTTCTGTCCCTGCCCTGCCTCCAGACACATAATCACCCTACCCTAATATGTAAACAAGCTCAGTCAGTTTTACTTTCATTTTGTTAGAACAGGCTTTTTGTCATTCCTTAGCTAAAGACTTCCTCTTCAACGGGCCTTTAAAACTATAAGTATAGCAAATACTGTCCAGGACTGCACTCCCTTCCCTCATACAGTCTATTGTTCCTGTTGTTGTTTTTGCATTGTTGTGTGCTCCATGTGACGCAAATGTCATTTTTTTCTTCTTGTATTCAACTAAATATTTGTTGCCACATGGCCTAGTAAGTGTTTGCATACTTCTGTCTGTCTTTATATATATAGTTTTTCTTACTGAAGAGGTAAAAACAATAAAGCTGCTTTTGTCTTTGTTTCTGAGTACAACTTAAAAAATTAAAGACACCACATACAAATAACGCTAAAACTAAAAATGATAAAGCAAGTTCTTATCTTGACACAAAAATGTTATTTTTTAGGTTGGCAAAGAATGTAGTAGTGACTGTTGAGATAACCCTGTATTTGTAAAAATGTCCTTTTGGTGGTTTCCAAGCCTGAACACATCATATCTCAACATTTCAGATAGTATCTGTCAACACTGTAAGAAGTGGAGTGTTCAGAGCGACCTAGGTTTATAATTTTTAACCATGCCATTTTCTGAAGAGAGCGAGAGCTGGTCTCTATCAGATTGAGATTGCCACCCACATTGGGTGTTTGCGGCCATTTGTGCTCTGATGTTACAGGCTTCAAGAGTCAAACTGTAAAGGGTTTCCTTTGACACAATAGATAAAAATGTATGGCCTTAAAGGATTTATTGTAAACAGAAAAAACGCCCTCCTTCCATTTCATTATCTTGGAGTGTGTGGGTACGATGAAGGGATGTAGGAAGCTGGATCAATTCAGTGTAATTACATATCACCTCAGTCTGCTTTTCTCACCATGCTCCCTGGCAGCTTCCTGTGAAAGGATGGGAACATTGGAAGGAAATCCAGTGAGTTAAATATAGACCAGAGTTGATGTGTCATTTTGGTGCTCATATGCATAACCAGCCATCCAACTGACTGGCCTTGGTAAATTGCAACACAAATTCAGGGCTGAATTTTTCAATGTTACTTCCACCCACACAAATATATCAAAATTAGTGCCAACTCATTTGTGTAATCCTACAACACTGTGTGGACATCATATTTAGAGACACCCTACACATTCTTGCTGCTTATCTATGTACGGCTTGTTACTATGACCATTTATGGCATATAGCCACATCTGCCAATCAGAGCCGACTGCAGTAAAGCCTGTAAATGGAAGAATAGAACAAAAAGGATCAGTGTGAATCGGTTGTCAGTGGCGGTATATCATGGAATGAAGACTACTGCAGAGTTATTAGTGGATTATGATTAATTTGAAAAGTGGTTACATAATGCCCTATTGTGTAATTGATTCAGTGGAATTCATAAAGAGACTGCCTCCCATTAGGTTTGCATTCAACAATGTTAATTCAGTGGTTTGTTTCTATCACATAAATGATAAACCTCACTCTGAAAACTACAGCAGAGCAGACTGAAAATGGAAATTAAATCCGTGTATGGTTCGTTCTTTGTTTTTTTTGTTTCAAAATAAAATTGCAAAAAACAAAACTTGCTTATGATTTTTTGTTTTTCCGTTTTTCAAACGAAATTTAAAAAAAGGGCAATTGCAAAAATAAAAAAGGGGTATGTTTTTTTTTAACTGCAATGGTTAAACCAAAGACAAGCTTTTATTTTTTTCAGGACCTTATAGTGAAACTTAAAATTAAGACCTGAACTCCCGGCACAAACGTTTTCAGTTAGCACTTCCGAATCTGGCAGTTCAAAAATGGATACGTTTTTCCTCTCTCAAAAAGTTTGATAATAAATGCAGAAAATGGTTCAAGTGTAGCCATTGTCTATTATTTAGAACTGGTTTGTTTTTATGCCTTCTTTTATCCACTGTAAATTACCCTTCTTTGGCGACTTACTTCATTTTCGGTAATGCTACATATTAAAACAACCACCGTAGTTTATTTTTATTTAGATGGGTAAAGCAATTCGATTTTGCATTTTTACATTTAGGTTTTAGGTTTTACAGAAAAACAAAAAAAAAACTTATGCTTGTTTTGTTTTTGCAATTTTATTTTGAAACGAAAAAACCAAAGAACGAACCATACACATATTATATTATGTCCTTTTATCTATTATTCTGATCTTGATTTAATGAGCTCTTGTTACTTTGTAATACAAATTTCCACAGGCAAAACAAAAGAAGTAAAAAAATGGCAATGGTAATCCATCTTTTAGAAGCACATTTAAAGTCAGAACCATTTATAATCCCTCTTCTTTGCCAGCAGCTAATCCAATTCCCTTACAGCACGTGCCCGACTTTAAGTTATGTGTATCAGGCATTGCTGTTCACTCAAGTGTGTCAGGCTTATAGTATGATCCTACAATTACAGCAGGAGCTTTTATTCCATCTGAAACCCTGATGCCAGCTTTTTTCCCTGCACTTATCAACCCTATGTATCTGCTGCAAACGAGACGTTTTGCTTTGCATGGCTACCACAGGTGTTGATAACCTCTGTAATGTGTAGACTTCATCGAGACAACTGAGACCTCAGGAGGTGGATGAAAGGCACAGAAAGTAGGAAAAAAAAACATTCAAACATATTCCAGATACTTAGCTTGAGCAGAGGGACCAGATAATGTAGTGACTTTGATCATGTAACTTCTAACAACCTTTTTTAACTTCGCCTTTTTTAACTTCTGCCACTACAACATTATGCTGTTTTACACTTGAGTTTGTCATGAAATAACCTGCAGGCTCACATTCCTAATGCTTTGATCCTAAAACCATTTGCATCTTAAACATAACACATAATAAATTCCCAAGACCAAGATGTTGATTTATCTTCATGTCATGTAGAGTATATTAATGGCAAAGGTTTTTATGACTCAGTGTATGGTTTTTCAACCACCTACCATGTGAAGAGGACTGTTTATGGTGTTTCAGTTCAACATGGTTTAACTTAAAGACATTTTTTATTAGTGGTGTCCTGTTGTGCGATCAGAGGTGATTAAATTATTATCGGACATGCTTTAGATCACTGTTCACATTTGAACCTGGCTTTGGTTGACTGCTCTGACGCAGCTCTGTATTTATGGAAGGAGGGTGAGGTGCTGGAATTAAAACTAACTAAAATATCCATCCAATAACTTTAGTATTTACACAGTCCAAAACCAACACTACTATCATGCTTATGTGGATTCTTAGTCATCCAGGACATAGAAAATTCAATGAAAAATACAAAGTATCTGGACTTCTGTTCTGTAGCTGAAGATGTGTGGAGGAGTTACAACGACGTACTGGAAGTAAAACCAATTAAAGGATCAATCCAGTAACTTTAATATCGACACAGTCTGACATCATTACTATCAGATGTTTCTGTGAATTCTCAGTCATCCTGGACATGGAAAAAAACAGAAGCAAGTGGACTTCTGTTCTGTAGAAATGTGGAGTTACAAAATTTAAACAGCATGACTTGAGGTTAGTGTCATTATTACTTGGATTGATCTGTATACCCCCTCCTCACTGACGTAAAAGTCTGATGAAATGCGACATGACCTTTCAGACTGAGAAGATCACTTTGACAAACATCAGATATGTGTCTGATTTAGTACCAGATTCTAAATAAATGAAATGTGTATATTCATTGTGTAATGTTTAAGTTCTAACTTAGTAAGTACTCGGTATCTGTAAGCTGTATCAGCAAGTACCCAAACTGAAGTACTTGTGCTTGGTTTGAGACAAATTGTCATTGGGACTCCCCTAATATGAATTGTTGCTTATGAGTTTCTTATTAATTTAGCTGTTTTTCAGAGCTTTATAAAAAATTACTAAAAAATAGTGTTTATATTTGGCCTGCAAACTGAATTTTACTTCAAGTGGATTTGCAGTTTTCAAAAGGGCACTTTTGTTGTTAAGCTGAAGGTTTGTTTGTCCCTTCTTTTATAACCATTGGGCTTTGAACAGAAACTTTCTTCCAGCCTTGGGCTTGAATGAGCAGTCCAACATGAATAGACTTGAGTTACTTTTTCTGGCTGTGCTGATGCTTCTTAAAGAAAGTAAAACTAGTTTTTCTGTTGTCCTCCCAGAGAGTACATTATATTTTGCAGGCTCTGAATCAGGGCCTTAAAACTTGACCATTAGTATTGACCAACGTGACAACATGTAAGCTTTTCTTGGCTTAGAAAAGCAGCTTAAGGGACCTGATCTTTAGTTTGTTGATTCCAGCTTTAGCAAGCACACGTGCTGGGGCAATATTACTTCCCTTTCCATTAGGCCACCTGGTTGTTGTTCCTAACTGGCATTGCTCAGCTTTGGGTTTGCTACGATGGCCTCAGAGGACAAAGAAGTAATTGACAAGCTAACAGGATGAGTAGAGGGATTCATCAAACAGACCTGACTGAAAGAGACCTCAAGTTGCACACAAGTCCGAGCTGTACTTCTGATTTGTGTATAGTGCTATGATTTCCACAGTGAAGCATGATCTGGTAACAAAGTAGGATAGTCACACCTGCCACCACAGCCAGAATGGAGTTGTAGTTACAAGTCTTATGAGGCCATTCTGTTTTCTACAGATTTACTTTACGCACAGTGTCACAATGTGCTGAACATAAGTACTTTGTTTACAATGTTCACTTAGTAGTGAACACATAAGACAAGTCATGACAACCTGTTCAGAATGTGATGTAATGTGGAAGACTGAGTTGCATTTTATTAATATGTGTCAGTAGCACCTTCCTACTGGGTTTTTAGAATGTCTGCAATATAAAATATATATAAGGTAGTAGACTTTAACTACTTCACCTTAACTTTCATATCAGTCAGATAATCTGTTTTTATGATCGTTTCTGGATCAAATGTTGTAATGGGAGACTGAAAGCATGTGCTTACAAAAGCACCTATTGTGGAATTCACAGCAAAAAGTGCAGAGCTGCACAACCCCTGTGAGCACATCCTGGCATCCCCACTGGCTTGCTGTCAAATTGTGAAGGACAATGTCGAACCGGAAATCAGCCTCTCGCTGCCTCAGTATCTTTTCTTGCACAGATGTTCAGCAGACAGGTGAAGAGAGGCCCTACAGAGGTGGCGAAATGTCAGCAATCAGCGGATAACACATCAGTCATATTCAAATCTTGACTCAGTTCGTCGTTGTACCCCTTATCATGCAAAAGTGTTTATCTAACCTGTTATATTGAAGAATACTGGTTCTATATGGACTTAGTCAGCAGCTTTAAGCTGGTAAACAAAATGTTTTCTCATTTAAAGCTTGCTTTAGTTTTTTGTGCACATATCCCATTTCATCAAATTTAGTAGGGACTGTACGTTCAGGCTGTACCACAGTTCTTTACACAGTGTTCGGTTCCTCCCACACAGGTTTTGTGATCTGTCCAACCTGTGCTGTTAATATGTTATTGCATGGAGAAGGTTGTTGTCATGTACCTTTCCAGAAAAAGAAGTACATCCACATTCTTACTTAATTCTTTAATCACAGATTGGTACATTAAACTCATCTGTATTGTTTTCAAATGAGAGGGAGAGGTAAATTGAGAAATAAAGTGCATATGGAGGTTGAATGGATGTATTTGTTGATACACAACATCAGCCTAAGTTTGACTCCGGCTTCTATTTTTAGTCGCACAGCTGGGGGAAAAGGGGGAAACACCACTGCTGTAGACCAATCATGAAGATTATATTTTTCACCAATGAGAGCAGAGAGCAGAAACATCAGACTGTGAAGTCACCCCATTTTCAACAGCAGATCCCTCGCATGCTGCCTCACCATCAAAGGCATCATTGTCATTCAGTCATAACACCCAGAAGCTCCTCCTGCCACCAACAAGTAGACTATAAGTGAGATTAAGAAAATGTGTTTTGTGCATTAAAGATTATTGAAGAATATTTGGTTGATATTTTTCCCCTAACTGTCTGTGGGGTGTATTAAATGGAACTAAGAAGCTTGTGTTCTGACAGGACAGCCCCTTAACCTACTGTTCATGCTCACCCTGTCTTCTAGCCTGCTCCCAGAGCCAACATCTGGCCAGATCTCACAGGCTTTTAAACTAGGCACATTTTTGGAGACAGCCCATGTTGGAGTTTTAATCCAAAGCTTCATCTTTCTCTCCTGTACTGAGAAAAGTTTGAAAAGGAAAAGTAAGTTTAGGAAGGCTCATGGAGCTTGTAAACATTGGTGTTCAAGGAGACACCTTAATTTAGTTGTTGTGTATCAAAACTTCCAAAAACCATTGGACAAGATGGAGATGTTTGGGTGTTATAGATAATACCACACCAAAGAAATGGCATGTCCGTCCTGTCCATTTTTAATCCCCTAACTTCATCCCCTCTCTCGTTGCCACTCGGAAGCTCAGTTTCTGTTTGTTCTCTTCATCTCTTTGTGTCTCACCTTCTTTTTTTTCTTTCTTCTCTATTCCAAGCTCTGTCAGTGGAGCAGATTAAAAAGCAGTGTGCACGTGTGAACTAATCCGTGCGTTAGTGATGGGTTTCAGCCCCAGAGTCTCTTGGCCCAGCCACACAGAGACCCTGCTTCTCAACTCCAGCAAACTCGGCACATGTGTGTACGTGAGCACGTGCTTATTTGTGTGACGTTTGTTTGCAGAGAGTAAATTGCTCCATTGTTTCATTTTTTTATCTCCCAGTCATTTGTTTCCCCTCTCTCTTTTCTTTTCACGCAGTCTGTCCTCCGTGCCTCTTCTTACTCGGCTGCCATGTGTCATGACTGTGGGCCTCAGTGGGTTTTGCGTGACAGCAGCATGTTTTTGTCTAGTAATTAACTGCAATTCAGTTTATTTACTGCTTATGGCCTTGGGATTTGTGTGTTGGCTTTGTAAATGTCCGTGTTGCTGTTTGAACTTTCATTTGAATTTTATCACTCCCACATGAATTTCCCTTGAGTTGGAAAGAGCTCTGCTGCACAGTGAATTTCTTTTTGTTTGGGATTGAGGTCACAACTTCCTGAATTCTCAATGGTCTCATTCCCATCCACCCACATGCCACAATACATCCTAACCCCTCAGCATTTTTTTTTCTTTCTTTCAGTCTCAATCAGACAGGTGGTCTTCACCTGAAATACTACCAAAGACTTTTTATTATTTTCTGAACCTTTTCAGACAAGAAAGTTGTTAAAGTACATAGTGGCAATTGAGAAAAGGTTTGTCAGTGGATCAAAATGCCACCATTTTATCATATGACATGATGGATTTGTGTTAAAATAGAAGATTTTATGCAAATGGAGCAGATTTTAGTCATTTGCCATCGCCAAACCCCATGGAAGCCCTGATGGACTGCCTCACGTTTGTGCCTATGGCTAGTTTCTGGGCAGATTATACAGTCAGAACACTCCTCCCTCCCCTGCTCACTATATACCCTCTACATCTCACTCTGACTCTACATCCATCCCATCTGTCCATGTTTCATAGAGTGGATGAGGAAGGCACGCATTGACAGTGGATATGAAACAGAGATTGTTCCAGTTTTGTAGGAAAAAGTTGAAATGTGCTGCACGAGCCAACAAGTCCTTTGAGAATGGAAAAAAAAAACTTTAACGCATTAGTCCCAGTTTACAGCTTTTTTTTTGTCAGTTTTTTGTTTTGGAACAAGAATCATGGCACATTTTCAACCTAAGTTTATGTTTATGTAAAATCTTTTAACGTTTTTTAAAGTTTTACAAAACTCCTTTCTCTCATTGCATACAAACACTCTCTTATTTAATGTTACATGTTATAATTTCAGGGCCATAAATGACTTTAGAGGACAGTCGTGTGCTAGAGCCTAAACCAGCTATCAAATTATAACCCATAAAGCTATTCACAAGAAAGTAAACATGACTTAATGATTTTTTTAAATAGGGATACAGTCAACACTTAAGTTTGGCTCTGTCTGCACAGGTCACTTATAGCTCTGATGATAAAGCTGTAGTTTAAGCTCCTATGAAGGACGCCAGTTCTGCAGCCAGGCTGGTGCCTCCTTAATGACTCTTCCTGCAGTTAATCTAGTGAGTTGTAGCTTCTTTTTATGGGGGAAAAAAACCTTTTATTTAGTCAGGTGCCATTTTGTAAAATACTGTGACCACAGCTGCATCTAGACAGCAGTCGTGAAAAACCACTGTTGGAGTGGAGAGTATAAACCTACCTCTTCAAAAATTGCAAGCAATGCTATGTGTTGATTCAAATCGCTAAACAGAATATGGTGAGCAAATACAATGAATACTTGTGTTTCCTTTAGAAATATAGAATAAAATATATAGAAAACGTTTGTGCACATGCTGATCTAGTTTACATTGTTTGGTTGAAAGTAAGCTAAACCAAATGGACACTAGTGCAAATAAATGATGCAAAATGGCTTCAGTTGTAAAATGTTAAAGGTTCATAAAGAAAAAAGCAAATGTCTATCTGTTGTAGATTTGGGCAATAGCATCATAAAAATGTATCACGACTGATTGTGGCATTTAACAGATAACAATTAATATGACGATTTAATAGATGACAATTTCACTTGCTTGGACTATTTTGTGGATTCCGTTTAACGCTGCCTACCGGAAATGGCGCGTAATGGTTTATGGGATTGTTAGGGGGCAGTCGAAAGAAAAGTCTATGATGGGACAGGTTCTCAAACTTTAAAGACGTTGCACATTTTAAAATGTTTTTTTTATTTGTCAGGGTACCAACTTCTAATCAGAAAAAGGACAAACTTGTGTAGAACCTTTTACCCTGCTCAAATGTTAGGATTACTGCTTAAAATAGCAATCTGAAGATACAAAATAGATGTAAGGTTATACTCTTGTGCAATAATTTCACTCTAAATATAATGCAATAATTACTAGTATCTCACAGTACATCCCAGTATACAGTGATTATGTTAAAAGCATTATGACCAGTGGGGCTGGGTGATAAACGTGCGATCTGCATATAATCTATGATTTATTAAATCCTGAGTATAAAACATCCTTCTTGGCCACACATCAAATTTGGCATAAATATTAAACTAAAGTATGTGTTTTTGTTTTAAGGGTGGTAAATGCATTTGTTGTTGTAATGCATGGTGTATGTTATTGTCAATTAACACACCATACACCATTAGACAGATGTGATCAAGTTTTAAGATGGTCCATAGCTATTTGTAATATTAAATGGTCAAAATGATCTGTTGCATGAAATATGATCCAAGGCCAAGATCGCTGTAAACCACATCAATGTATTTTGCACAAGATCTACTAGACCTGGTGGCCAAAAACTTGTGTTTTCTTTATTCTATATATTCTGATTTTCATATATCTAGTTGCACATATAGTAATACACAGCCCAGCGATCTCCACTACCTATTTTCACAGTCATTCAATTCACACACTGGCACCAGATGCCCCCAAACTGGACCATAATGCTTTGCGCTAGGCAAAGATGGTGGTATCCATGAAATGTGGCAAACATAGCCTTGGTTCACATTTTCTGGCTTTCCTTATTCTCTGGTTTATGCCGGTGTTTCGGGTGATTAAACAAGTTCATAGGGTAGCAAAGTGGCAAATATTAATTGTTGAAAGTTTTACTGCCAGTTAATTGCACACAATAGGATTTTGCGCGACCCTAATCTATTGATCCTGTAACTTGTTGGAGCATACGTATCTGTCACCAGTACAATTCATTCCCATTCTAAAGTTAAAACAGAGCATCATGAGGGACAAATGTATAGACTGCCGTCTGGCTGGAGACCTTGAGACCTGCCCCTATCCATATATATTACATGAAACCATCTGCAGACTGTGGCTTCGGTGTGCCACATGTTGTTTCACTATGTGTGACCCTAGAGACTGAACCTGTTTATTATTTTATAGTAACATAATGAATTTGGAAATGTAAAATTATTTTAAAAGTAATAAAAGGAAATTAAAATACATTTACCAAATTGCATAAATTTTTATAAAAAGAGGTCGTGAGTAGTTTACTTGCCATGGCTTAGTCTACTTAAAAATATTTGTGGTGTCTTTAAAAGAGCCATAGTTAGAGCAGGACTGGAGATGAAGAGTAGATTTTTCCTCATAATGTCAGATGTTTTTTCCTCTCTAATGGCCTGTCTAATAATGTCTAAATTTCCTTTCTTATGTCAATTTAAAAGATTAACTCAAAAAGCAATCATTGCCGATCTTTAATTATTGTAATAACTGGGTAAAGGGTCACGTTCGCTTTCTGCCTATGTATAAGTAGGTCAAAATGTGTGTGTGTGTGTGTGTGTGTGTGAGAGAGAGAGAGAGTGAGTATGTGTTAAATGGGTTTTAGAGAGTGGGGGATTTGGCAAAGAGAAGCATATTGACTGGTATCTGGTCTGGAAATGTGACTCTTTCCTTTAAAACCCCAACCAGTAATTATTTCAGACATCTTGGAAGGCCTGAGAAGTTATCCATTATTTACATTTCCACAGGTTTTGAATCTAGGGCAGCTATATATTTTTTTCTTCTTCACCAATAATGGTTTGGCTCCCAGAGCTGGTTTCAAGGAGCATTGAGCTTAAAAAAATAATTTCAGAGAGGAAAAAAATATATTTAAATTTAGGTGCCTTTGTTAGTCGAATACAGAAAAATGTCTGTATGACTCTCATTTTCAAGTGTTTTATTCAAGAGCACATACACAAAAATACATTTTATTTTCACAAGCTGACATACAGTAAACTACTATAAAAATGCTGAAATGTAAAAGATGCACAAATCAAAACTTGAAACCAATGGGAGAAATAAAATTTTTAATGTGATGTTTGGTTGCATGTATTTATATAAAACTTTTGAATTATTAGATTTTTCCTAAATTTACCACAGGCTGCTAATTGTTTTGGCCATTTTTGCTAAAGCCAAACAAAGATAACTGTTACCTTTTTAGATAAAAAAAATAAAATAAAGCTAAACACAGGCACTTTCATTTTTAGTCAAAATTTGTCTTATTTTTATTTGAGACAGATTATGAATTGAGTTTATAAAACTGATCAAAGACAGTTTATTTCTAGATCTAATCCTGTAGACAGGATATAAAACCACAATGTCCATTATATAATTCAGTGAAAAGAATTTGAAGTAGCAAAAAATACCTTGTGTAATATGTCCTAATGAAAAACATCAAAAGGTATAATAGGCTGAAAATTAGATGATAATAATTTTGGACTAATTGAGGAATTAAATTGTATTAAGAGCCCATATTTGCCTTAAATATTTATAGAAATTGCTTTTGATTATTTAAATTAATATTATTACAAAGCCCTTAAATTTATTCCAGATCTTCAATAAACAAATGGTTTTTGCCATAAGAATATGGACAAAAAGATTGGTCAAAAATAGGTACTCAAAAAAGATTTTTTAATATGTATAAACTTTTAAACAAAGATTATATGATTGGCACTGAAGGTAAGTTGTATTTACATAATTTCAGTTTGTTAAATAGATTGATTTATTATAACAAACTATAGCACAGTTTTAGCACCATATTTGATATGCTAGGTTTGTTTCCAATATTTATTATACATACGACTGCCCTTTCCTTTTAAGCTTTTTTTCTTCAGTTTTCTCATATATTATTCTACCACAATCACTGAGATATTTTCAAGATTGCTTCTGAATGCTCTCATTATCTTGATGAGATGAGAGTTACAGCTTGTAGCCACTAATATTCCACTGCAAATCACGCTGAAAAAACATTTAAAACATTTTTGTCAGCGTGCTTCTGCAATTTAATTGCATCTTATATGACATTTAGCATGCATGTTGCACTGTGTTCCTGTTGGTGCCCTGCCAGCAGCACATGCGCTCTGCACGTGTGGATGATCCAGGAACAATGAAAGCTAAGTGGTGGGCAGTTGCACTAAGAGCTTTTGCTAGAGTTGTATGATAGAAAGCTTTTTTATACTAACAGGGACTGTTTATAATTAATTTGAAACAAGCTAAGAAATTGTGGGGTTTGGTTTAAAAAAACAGAATGTGATACAAGTGAAGTTTTGTCGAAAGAGCTGGCTAGATGCAGAGGAAAGGTATGGTGCAGTGACCCGGGGCTGGCTGGCTGCTTGCTCACATGTCAAAGCCAAAAGGCAGAGCTGCCTGCCTGTGCACCCATCTGGGGCCTGTCAGAAACACAAGCCATGGGCACACACCTATTCACATACACACAGCACAGTTCCAAGCTTGACAGAAACACACATGGCTACATACTTCAGTGAAGTGAGTAGAAGCAGTTCATTGTCTCTGGAGGATGCCTGCCATCCTTTCCTTAAGGATACAGCAGAGGAGTTCATAATGTCTTGGCTGATATAATTTTCTGTTAGTACTGACCAAACCAACTTATTGCTTTAGTTGTGTGTGTACCAACTATTGGATAGCTCATTTTATAACCAAACACCAAATTTTATGTATTATCGTTGTTGGTTTTTTTGTTTTTTGTTTTGTTTGTTTTTTTGTGAGAAATCTTGGTTTTGTAAACTTGTCAAAAAAATAAAGTGAAAGCAAAAGTTAATTGTTTTCATCAAGGATTTTGAATGAAAATATGTAATCAAAGCAATCTATTTCCAAGTGCTTTCTTTAAAATGTAATACATTAAATACATTTTATTTATTCAAGCACTGTACTTTAACCAAAGATACAGTTCAAGTATAAAACGCAACACTGTTCATCATATTGTTGGTTAAACAAGAACTAAAATCACCTGAAAACCTTTGTTCCCAAAGCTGTAAATATTTTCTCTGTGAGCTCCAGGTAACTCCCCTGCACATGGGGGAGATCAACAGCTTCAGTGGCAGCTTTAGATGTGGTTTTCTTTTAATAGCTGCTTACGTTATAGATCGATCTGTCCATAGATGTACTCTGTCAAAGAGAGTGTGGGATTTAAAGGTCCAGCTGCTTGCCCACGTATACCTACCAGGCAAAGAAGAGAAGAAAATATTTCAGTTTGATTAAATGTGTTCTTATGTTTAAAATGTCTCAGTGTTATTTTATCTTAGCATCTGTTTGAATAAGCAGGTAAAAAAATAAAAATAAGCTCAAGGTGTGGCCACTTTTTGGTTTAGAGTAGTTTTACCTCCCTGAGACCAATTTGTTAAACTAACAGCAAGCCATCGAAACACCCTGTGTTTCTGCAACGTCACATCCTCTTACCACACATACTCAACAAATCCTGAGCATTAGCAGCCAAGGACGCAAAGTTATGAGGCTTCATGGTAAATCCGTAGCTGTTTATGTAACCTGCACCAGGCGTTTCTAAGAACTCTGAAAACAGAAACCTGTGTTGCTGGTTATGTGGCTGCAAGAGGGCGGAGAATATATATATATATATATATATATATATATGACTGTGCCTGCAGCATGTATGTATTCACAGTCACAAACTTCAACTCTTTTTTTCACTTTAAGCTCTTCATCTGTGGGTCTACTAAACAAACCACTTTTAGGGATACCAATCTTGCGTTGGGTTTATCACTGGGAGGTAATGACCTTTGACCTCTTCCTGAAGCACTTAGAAGTCATCTAGATAAGGTGATGCTTGGCTCTGTCTGTATGTCAACCCTCTTTAGTTCATCAAAACATAGAGACTTCAGTTCAGGATAATGGCCTTCAGGAGTAAAAATGAAGACATCATGCTGTGGCTTTTTGACTTAACACACACCAAGTTAATCTGCTGTCTGGTTAGTGGTGGTGATTCACCGGTGAGCATTATTTTTACAAGTTTCATAAAGACCCATGACCCTGATGATATAATAGGGGGAATTTATTATTATTCATTTAAGAATGATTCTGAAGTTTGTGACCTCTTAAAAGTAGGATATCCAATATGAGTTGCAAAAATGTACATTTTCCTTGTTTGTCTTTCACAACATATTCTCCTTGGACATCCCCTCCCATGCTTTGGGGGCTTCTTTCTCATCTATAATTATCAGAGTGCTACACAGTTGGGTGTGTCACACACACAGATTAGTAAAAATGCCAGCATGAATTTTTTACTTGTGTCCATCAATAAGAAATATCACCTACGCTGCTGATAAGTTGTTTTATTTTCTTTTTTATGCCTAAGACGAGGGAAATCAAACTTTACCTTAAGTGACCTCAAATACAGTAGAAGAAAAGGTCTGAAAGAGGTGAGGCTTCTCATCCACAGCAACGTCATCTTGTGATTAGGGTCTTTGTGTTGAATCAGCAGGTCAACAAGTGACACCTCATTTCATACCTACTACTTGTGGTTTTAAGGGCTTAGAGCAATAATAAAATATTTCTGTCTTTGCCAAGGCTAGAAAATTAGTGAAACTCGACTGTACCTGTTGGCGCACATTGGCTTCTTCTGAACCTATTTTTTTTCTTTTTCATTTGAATGAGTAAAGTCAAAGGGAGGGACGAAAAGCAGGAGCACTTGTAAATGGGGGTTATCTTAGGTTGTCTGCCGAGATGGTGGTTTCAGTCTCAGCCGAGTCTCTGGTGTCTGGAGTTGGTTAATTTAATGCCAGATAGGCTGGACTTTCAGACAGACAGGCCCACACATGACTGCTGCGTCCTGCTCATCTCTTACAGCTTTATCAGACTGACTGTGGTTATCTGTGGGAAACAAATGTCTGCAACTAAGAGGAAAGTAGCTAGTGCCTAAGAAGTATAATTAGTAGGGGTGACTCAGACGTATACACATTCATAAGATGTGTGGTTTTAAAACTATAAAGTGTACATTTGTGTCAGGTACACAGTTGCTGTTCTGTGTAATTAAAAAAAAGGTCTTCAGCTATAACATCACATTAAATAATTTATAGTAGCGTCAACCTTGAATTGTAAAATAGACTTAATGCCTTGTTCCTCCATAACCATAAATTATTACAATCATCGGAAACTAAACCTCTTTAAGAAATATTTGTCCGTCACTTGTGTGCAGTCTCTCCCAGGTGGAGATGTGCCCAACCCCCCACCCCACCTTACCAGCTGTTGGGAGTAGAATGTGAATAGGTGCTAGTTGATATCTGTGTATGTACAGATGAAAGATATGGATATACATCTTTGTGTTCCAGGTGGTTGAATAGGGCTGATTAAACAGACAGGTGACCTGAGCCAGACTGATGGGCATCAAGCAAACCTTTTCTTTGTGTGTGTGTGTGTGTGTGTGTGTGTGTGTGTGTGTGTGTGTGTGTGTGTGTGTGTGCGCGCGCGCTTCTGTCTCTGTCTTGTGACTTCCAAACTTGTGGTACTTGAGACCGCATCAGACGTCTGCTGGTGTGTTTAGTCTGCAGAAATGCCACATTTGTTCCCATACAATAGCCCATACAGTACTGGTGTAATGGTTGTAATGGCTTGCTCTTATCAGCACTATCCATGCTTAACCACTACACACACCCACACACACACACACATAAGCACCCATTCATATGTACACAACCAGATATGCTCTGGCTGGCGCTTGCACGCAACCACCAGTTTAAAAGCAGCAGAGCGTAGCAAAGTGCAACATTTGCATTGGATTCCTGCTCTGGTCCTCTGTGCTTGTCTCCTTCTGTGTTGCCCTGAGATTATAACGCAAGTCTGGGTCAGTCCACTGAGTCTACTGACTCCTAATGTCTCTCAACCTTTTTCCTAAGGGTAGCTTAAAGGGCTGGCCCTACTAATGGATCCCTGATTGGGTTAAAGCTACAATTATCTCTCTTTACCTCTGAAGTTGGGTCCATTAGCTGGATAGATAGTACCTATGGCCTTTCTCCAATCTCAGAATAAGGTAATGTCAGGATGATGGAGTGCATGAGCTGTGCAGAGTTAAGAATATGTCATTACACCACTGCCGCTATAACCCATCCTACTTCTACTAGGTGAAATTTGTAACAAAGACAAAAGAAGTTGCTAAAGATAGACACAAGAAATATCCACATATTCTGGTCCATATTGTATCACCTCAATGTTTAAATGTTAGAATTATATGTGATCTTTGTGTTTTGGGATTTCTTATAAATAAGCCACAAAATATAGCTCTTAGATTTTTACAAAGTGGGGGGGGGAAAGCAGTTTTTATTAAGCCTGCATTCAAAAGAATACAAACCACCTCTTTGATTTTTGGAATTTTAAGACTGTTGATTTAGCATAGCAGTTATTAGACAATCAAAAGAGCCAGAACAATTTTTTAACGGGTCACTTTTCTTCCAGGATGCCTTTTAAATGACATTGTCTACACCATCACCCTGCCCTATTGTGAATTTGTATTTATCCAGGTATTGTGTTCCTTCATGTTTGTCTTTCCTGTATAGACGAGCTCACCTGCGGCTGTGTCTAGAGAGGTTGAAGGCCCTCATACCTCTGGGACCTGACTGCAGCCGCCACACCACCCTGGGCCTACTTAACAAAGCCAAAGCACACATAAAGGTACATCCACTAATGCTTGTTGTGTGTTAAACAATGCCATGCTAAAACAGAAAAGGACAATGAAATATATGTGACCCCGAGAGAATTTTGTAATGAGGCACAGCAAAACAGCAAATCTAAGATATAGTTAAAACCATCCATCCATGGGGGTCACTTATGCCCATATCCAGCAGTCACAGTGCGAGGGGCTGGGTACACCCTGGACAGGTCACAAATTAGAATACTTATGTATATTATTATAGTTAAAACAGGAAAATAAAAATGTTTAAAAGTACTATTGCATTGATATTTTCCATGACTTAATTCAAGCATGTGACATGAAGAGCCACAGTGCCACATTAAATATGTCTTTTATGCAAAATTTGAAAGTAAATCAAGTTCAGTAGTATATTCTTAAATTTCCCAGGTTTCAAAAGAGCAAATGGCTACAAACATTTATGCATGGCAAACTGGCAGTGATTGTGTACAACAGTGGTTCCCAAAGTGGGAGTCCCGAGACATCAAGGTGGGGTCTTGAAAAGATTTACTGAGTTAATTGCATTTAAAAATGAATACTAACAACTATTTATTGCCTTAGTTGTTACAAAAAGGTAGGTTAGTGTAATGAAAATGGAAAAAGGCAGCGTGATGAATATTGTTGCTATGCCCTTGTTTATTTGACCTGATACCAATGTTTATCAACCAATAAAGTTAAGGGCACAGGTCTCTTCCACTGTAATTTTGTGGCTCAAAGACTGAAAAGTTTATGAACCATTGGTGTGGAACAGCAACAATGGATAAAAGCAGCTGCATATTTTACTTTTCAACCTGTTAAAAAGAATTGATCAGTATGTGTTGCACGGGATTTAATTGCACTTTTTTTGTGTAAAACATAGATGCAGAATGAGGAAATCAGAGTCAAGAACTGTAGGTTTTACCTAATGCTACAATTTGGTTTAAACAAACAATACCTGTGCTTTCATTAAACACTAAAAATGTATTACCTGATATAACTTCACCACTAATTAGACTTCTTGTAGTTTCTGTAATTAGGAAATCTACAGAACTAGAGCTGCACTCCATTTTCTGCTGAGGTCTTATTGAGGATTGAACTTAGAAAATCAGTGGCATTGACTAGTTATTGCACTCTGTGACCAGGTTAACAGTCTTCCATTTTCTGTCAGATGAGCCCATTCACTGTCCACATTTAAAACTCTTCTAAATACACATTTATACTCCCTGGCTTTTGGCACAGCCTGAGACTTATTTTTAGTTTTATTCCTATTTTTTACTGTTTTTTTTATTTGTTTTTATTGTTTTTAATCTTTGTTTTGTGTTTTTCATGTTTTGATTTTTTATGTACAACACTTTGTTGCAGCTGTGGTTGTTTTAAAGTGCTGTATAAATAAAGTAGTAGTAGTACTAGTAGTAGTAGTAGTAAACTACTATTAGCAGCACAAACCTATGGAAGCCGAGAGAGGACGTTTTCCGCTCATAATTGTTTCCCATGGTTTTCTCGTGATAACGAGATAATATGTCGTTATAACGAGATAACAAAAACCGTTTTCCCGTGATAACAAGTTAATTATGTCGTTATCACGAGATAACAAGAACCGTTTTCCCGTGATAACGACTTATGGTTTTTCTTGTGTATCATTCAGTA
>JARVGW010000221.1:9340115-9356534 GCA_031762495.1 Anablepsoides rubrolineatus
GATGACTGAGCTTCTCACCCTATCTCTAAGGGAGAGCCCAGACACCCTGCAGAGGAAACTCATTTCGGCTGCTTGTACCTGTGATCTCGTTCTTTCAGTCACTACCCAAAGCTCTTGACCATAGATGAGACTAGGAATGTAGATCGACCAGTAAACCGAGAGCTTCACCTTCAGTCTCAGCTCTCGCTTCACCACCACAGACTGGTACAGTGCCCGCATCACTGCAGACACAGCACCAATCCATCTGTCAATCTTTATTCTTCCCTCATTTGTGAAAAAGACCCCAAGATACTTAAACTCTCCACTTGGGGCTGTACCTCCTCCTCGACACAGAGAAGGCACCCTACCATTTTTCGACTCAAGACCATGGTCTCAGATTTGGAGGCACTGATCCTCATCCCGGCCGCTTCACACTCGGCTGCGAACTGCTCCAGTGAGAGCTGGAGATCACGATCTGATGAAGCCAATAGGACCACATCATTTGCAAAAAGCAGAGATGTGATCCTAAGGTCACCAAAAAGGATCCCCTCAACACCTTGACTGCGCCTAGAAATTCTGTCCATAAAAGTTATGAACAGAATCGGTGACAAAGGGCAACCTTGGTGGAGTCCAACTCTCACCAAAAACAAGTCCAAACCATGCTCTTGCACCGGTTGTACAGGGACCCAACAGCCCATATTAACGGGCCTGGTACCCCATACTCCCGGAGTACCCCCCACAGGACTCCCTGAGGGACAAGGTTGAATGCTTTCTCCAAGTCCACAAAACACATGTAGAGTGGTAGACTAGACACATCTAGTCAACAAGGTTTTATTTAGGACATGTGTCAAACTCAGGCCCCGTGGGCCAAATGCTGTCTTCCATTGCATTTTATGTGGCCAGCAACAGTTTCAAAATGTATTAATATCTTCAGATAAGTGTATGCTGCTTTAAAGCCAGCATTGACCATAAACTACATCTTCCATAATGCATGTTGATTATTTTACCCATGAAATGAAATATCCCACCACTAGTTGGGTCTCCACAGGGTTCAAACATAGCCAGTAGCTGGCGATTTTTGCTAAGTAAAATCTCTATTTCACAGCATTTTCACTGGCTCCTTTTGCTGCCATCCAGTTGTACTGTTAAATATTTTCCACTTACAAGTCATGAATTGAAATTAGAACGCCCCCTTCCAGTGGGAAATCCCTGTCAGAAGGTGGGAGCAACTCTGACTACCCCAGTTTAGAATTTAAGATGGTGGCTACTCACCACAACTCAACATTTAATAAAATTTTAATTAGTATTTCTGTTTTTTTTTTTTTTCACATTTTGTCAGTCATACCTATATTACTTTTCAGTGTTAATAAGAGGACGTGTTGAAACACTGATTATATGCAAGAAATACCAGACAGAGTTCAGTTATTGTTTGTTTGCAGCATGCAGCTGTAGCAACATGACGAGGAACGTGATGTTTCGTGTTTAGTCAAAGTTACACAGAAAAAATCAGAGTTAATTACAACTGGCCTTTTGAGGGCAACCTTAATGCTCACATGGCCCTCAATGAAAATGAGATTGACACCCCTGATTTAGTAGCCTGGCCCTTGCAGTTACACTCAATTCAAATGTCTCTTCTCTCATCTGGGATTTCTCCCATAGGCAAGGATTTCTCAGTTAGAATTTCAACATGGCGAATCAACGAATAGGAGGAGTTGTGAATGATGACGACGATTTTCTGCTCTATTTTAGTCTGCCTGTAGTTTAGCAATGGCAGTGGAGGAAGTGAATGAAGCCATTAAGTCTGTGTTGACAAGGCTTCCAAATTAAATTAAAGTTGTCTCACAAAGCCTGCAGCACTCATTTACAGCCATCTCCTTTGGCTTGGTACTTCTCTCTTCCCAGTAGGGGATGGATGTTCATTGTTCACAGCACACGCAATTTCCTGTTAACTTCTTAGCTTAGCTTCTTTCACAGTGGAGCTGATGCACTGCATACATCATGGCCAAATGTTAGTGATTGGGTAAATCTGAACTAATTGCTTTAAATTTCAACATTGAAGTCCACACCTCCAGCCAAGAGTCTAGACCCTCTGTACGAAACTAAGCGTAGAAGGGGTAGAACAAGATTTTTAACTCAACTACAATGGGAGTTAATAAGTGTTTGGATATACTTTCCCCTCACTTCGGAGGGTATTTCAAAAGAAAACTAGTTAGAAACATGCAGACTTGCAAAGATTTTCGGAAATTCAGATAGAAGTTAAAAAGCGTGACATCATCACACTCTAAGCTTGACGTTTCGTTGTAAAAACTTCAAAAGTCACATCTTTTAAACTGCAGGTGTGTAAACAACATTCCAGTGTTTTTCAGATGAAGGTGGAAACTAGAATCTGATATTTTGTAAACAGAGATTTGTTTACAGATAGCATAGGGACTTGAGATCAGCTCACAGGTGGTCACTTGAGACACGTGTGAAAACACTTTCTAATGACAGGTGTGAAGTGATGCACTCACAGTCAGCACATTCACGTAAGGTATGACAGTGTCTTTCATCTCAGTTTCAGCTCGGCTCGATTTTCAGAAAAGTTATCCATGAATTATTTTGTTATCCAGTAAAACTGAATCTGATTTTTATGCTTACAAACAACAATAGCACAAAAATTAAATGACAAAAGCATAAATCTGTGCTGATGTTTATATCTCTGATGACAGCCTATCATTCTAATCACTAGAGAAGTCACTGAGAGATTGACAGAATTAAAAAAAAAAAACAATGGATCGCAGCAGGAGCCTTGGGCTTCAAAATAATCCTTGAAATTGTCTAATGAGTCTTAAGTGTTGACACTCTGGGTCACATGATCTTTGGAAAAAACAGCTTGTGGACTCTGTGGCCTCTTAGGTGACACATGGCAAATCTTGTTTACAGAAAAACACAAGTGCAGGTGACTCATAGGGGAGGTATGTGGAAGGGTGTGACGCTCCTCTGCTGCAGCACTGGCAAACTTGATTTGAGTCACGTCACGTCACACATCATATATCAGTCACTCCTGTGAGACGGATGTTCTTCCAAACAGATATGATAAATATTCTGCGAGGGAAACTTCCACAACATACAGTCTGTGATCCGATTGGTGCGTATTGTCAGAAACAAAGCTCTGACAAAAATTCAATAAAAAGGTAAAGATAGAGGAGTAGGCGGTTGGGAGACTCATGTGGACGTGTCATGACTGACTCACAGAGCTCTGCCTCGCCTCTAGCAACACTCCCCATCTTGTGGAAGGTTTTCATCATTTCTGCCTGCTGGGCATGAAAGTAAAAACCACATGTGAAACTGAATGAAGCTCATCTTTTCAGGAATGTTGGCTCAGCTCTCATCAAACAAAGTTTGGTGACGTCAAAGTTGCATCTCAATAATCCAGGTAAAAAAATCTAACCAAAAAGTTGAGTTAGTCCTCTGGTCGGGTTCTTCTTTGTTAAAAAATGTTGTGTCTCTACTCCAAGAGATTTCTTCAGTCTGAGGAGTTACAGATGAACTCAGCCTTATAAGCAGTGCCTCCACATCGTGCATAAATAAGTTAACGTTAGCAATCAAAACATTTAGGCTGATGGTCCTGATAGTCCTCTGTGAACAACAGGGATAATCAGGACCTTAACAATTTTTAGGCTGATGTTCCTTTTGTTTGCATGTGAACAGTTTTGATTGCCATAAAAAAGATACAACAGAATGTGCACAGTAACACATTCAGTGGTGGAGAAAGTACTCAAACACTGTACTTGAGTACAGATAAACAGACAAAAATGTACTCTAGTAAAAGTACTTCATTAACATTTTACTTGAGTAAAAGTAAGTAAGTACTTGCTTTTAAAAATACTTAAAGTATTAAAAGTAAAAGTACTTGCTTAATGTATTCCCTAATGGTCTACAATATCATGAAGTGTGCTTACTGTATGTATATTTTTATTACATCAGTGGTGCCATTTTAGACTATGCATGTTTTTGTGTTTAACCTCTGTGACACTGTTCACACTTGGACTTGTGATTCTGCGCGTCATCACAGTTTATGACAACAGCTACAGAATCTGTAAATTTGCTACCAACATTGGACGCATTTCCTCTGTGGTGGAATCCATTGTGGGCGTGCTGCTGCTGCTGCTCCGCTTTTTTTTGAAGGAGGGTCCAATGATACTTTCTTGCTTTGCAGTGGTTCAATGGACCAATTACAGCAATTCCTTTCTTGCCATTGATTACTATTACTTTCAAACAAACAAAAAATAAAAATGTAATGCGATGTGACATGAATGTAATTTGTAATTCAACACATTACAGAAATGTAGTGGAGTAGAAAGTACAGATACTTAATGCAAAATGTAGTGGAGTAAAAGTCAAAAGTACCCATGATGAAATCTACATCAGTAAAGTACAGATACATGAAAAATGTACTTAAGTACAGCAACAAAGTATTTGTACTTAGTTACGTCCCACCACTGTCTATTATAGAATTACACCTTTCTTTCAGATTAAAAAAACAGGACACATTAAAACCTAAGTCACAGATTGTCTTTAGCTCAGCTCAAAATCAAGCTTAAAATATCGTTGCTTGAAAATACCAGGTGATTTCCACTGACTTTTTCCACTTTCCTCAGACCTGACCTCTGTGTGTTTTTAAAATGGAAATCACATAATTGATATTTTCATATTTCAAACTCTATTCACAAGAAAATCTCACACCTGTTTTAAGCCACGGCGGAGCCACTTCCTGTGTTTTTCTCAGCCTCTCTTCAGTTTCCGACTGCAGTGACAAACACACAGAAAGAGTTCATGTGTCAGACTGAGTTACATAAAAAACATGTTCACTTTAAAGCAGAGCTTGAGCATCGGCCGAACCAGTCGGCTCAGAACTCATCAGCATTTCTCCCCAGATGGGATCCCATTTGCTACTGTGTTTCAGCTTTGTCACCATCCTCACTGACACCCAACCCGGTCCTTATCATCCTCAGAGATCACACACAGTTTACCAGCCAGGTAGGCTGCATGCGCACACAGCACGCCACCCTCCCGCCCGACGGCTCCACATGACGGGAGCTGAGCCGTTGGCTCGGGGCTGGAGCCTGCTGGGAGGAAGCAGAAGCCAGAGGAACGGAGGAACAGATTGGTCAAGATTACTCACTGTTGTCTGACTCTGAGGCAGGCCTGTTGGAGCAGGATGTTGGTGGGTAAACAGGGGCAGAGTGTTGAGCCCAGATACCATGCAACATGTCTGTTTCCTCCCTCCTCCCCCGCAGGACTCAAACAATTTGAGAGGGAGTGTTCACCATAAGATAAGACAAGTTGCTTACAAAAAAAGAAAAACAAATTACAAATACTGTATTTGAATTTTTGATTATGCTGATTATGAATTATTTTTCTAGATTTAAACATCCTCCTGATTATCAGTTGGTGATCAAAATCATTCTGGTACATATCCCAGTATCAGATTAATTTGTGGTGTCCCGATGTGTACTGATATCGGGCTTGATACCAGTATTTTTACAAGTGCTCCCACAAAATTCCCCAATACTCAGAACTGATATCTAATACCAGTATTGTATTGGGATACCAGTATTGATACTCCTTTGAATGTTTTACAGCTTACATTTCAAGTGAAAATTTTCAGTTCCATGCCTAAGAAATTTATACAAATTATTTTAAAATGTTGCAACAATATGTACGATACGATGACAGCACAACAGCTAAGTGGTTAGCACTGATGTCTCACAGCAAGAAGGTCCTGGGTTTGATCACTGGTTCAGACCTGGGTGGGTCTTTCTTTCTTTCTTTCTTTCTTTCTTTCTTTCTTTCTTTCTTTCTTTCTTTCTTTCTTTCTTTCTTTCTTTCTTAGGTTTTTTGCGGGTGGGTTCCTCCCACAGACAAAAAGCATGTACAATGGCAGGGTTAAATAATGGTTAATAAAAAATAAAAATAAATACATAAATAATATATCATATTGTTTATTTGATTTGATCCAGTCAGAGGGGCCATAAACCCATATGGAAGGTACGACGGAGTATTACGGCCACACAATGAGATTTTAAAAATTATTATTATGAGATTAAAGTAATAATTTATGAGAAAAAAGTTATAATATTATGAGAATAAAGTCATAATATTACGAGATTAAAGTCGTAATCATGATGTGTCTATTTCCCATTCCTCATTTCCTCCTCATTTCCCCCACACCTGCTGTGTTTATAAAGAAGTCTGTGATGACTTGAATCACTGTTAGTTTAATATGATTTCATTCAAATTAACTGACGACTAAATATGTCAATGCAGCCATTAATTACAATACAGCTTCAGTTTATAGCCATTTGGACAGTTTCCAAGTCCTGCTACTGATAATTTAATGCTAATGTGGTAAAACATTAACTATTTATTTATAGCAATACTATAGAACAACTTGACAAGTTACTCAACATTCCTCATTTTAATGCAGGGGTAACTGCAGGCTTTTTCCTGTAAAGGCTACAATAATATGACTTTTTTTCTCATAATATTATGACTTTATTTTTATACGACTTTAATGTTGTAATATTATGACTTTATTCTCGTTTTTAAAAAAATAATTAAATCTCATTGTGTGGCCCTAATACTCCGTTGTAGGAAGGGGAGACATCTTGTTTTATTTAAAATAAATGTGATTTTAAAGTCATTGTGTAATGTTTAGTCTAACTCATTTCAATATCCAAATTTTTGATCCAGTATTTGTTCAAACTCACCCAACCCAAGATTCAAAAAACTTAAAATAGCAGCAGTTTTTAGTGTGTGAGCCAGTTTTAGATTCTAGTTAAACCGTTTCTCATAACCTGACTTCTCTTTTCTTGTAATGTCATCCGTTTATATTTCCAAACATTCAGTTTGCTTTTAATATTTTTTCTCTGCCAGTTCTTTTCTGTTGTTCTAGACATTGAGTCTTAGACATTTTGTCCCCTTTACAACCAAAGGCCCTGTTTTGTTTTTTTTCTTCGTCATTAAGATTTATCATCAGGTCGAGGCTGTGACTCCATTAGAAGAACTTCATGTATCAGCCTTGACACTAGGATATTTATATATATTTATATTTATAACTGATTTATCTCAAACTAAGTGAAGCTCTTGAAACGATGTAAAACGTTCTGAACATTTTTGATCAAGAGAGAAAAACAAAGCTCAATTTGACGCTTTTAAAATGATTTATAGAAAAATAATTTTCTCAGTGTTTTCACATACACAAACACACACACATTTGTTCTTATATCCTCATGGGGATTTTGCATAGACTTCCATTCATTTACTGGTCATTTTTATAGTGTAACCCTGACCCCTTACCTAAATTCAGTTCACACCTTAGTCCTAACCATAACCCCTGACACACCAAAGATATTTCCCCTGATTGGGACCAGGCTTTTGTCCCCATAAGGAACAATGGGTCCTCACAAAGCTGTGTGTACTTAGAAAATGGTCAAAAATAGTCCCTACTAGGTAATAAAAACATGTACACATACACACACAGTGCTGTTTGAAGAAGTCATTTTAAATTCATGACATCACAACATGAGCCAACATAGTGACTTGTGAATGAGTTAGAGCTGTCTAATCATGATAAAAAGGCTTACTGCGAGTTTTACAAGTCTGATATCTCACATCATTATCACATTTTAAAATGTTTATTTAAACATATTGCGTGAACAACTTGAGCACATTAAAAGCTGAATCACTCAGAGTGCTGTACGAGTCAAAATACTTAAAGATAGCAAAACCACATGAGAATTAATTAGTTAGGAAATTATTCAGTAAAGTAACAGAGTGTGCTGTATTACCAAAGAAAGACTAAGTGTGACAGGATGTTTAAAGTTCAGAACTTCCCACACAGCTGTGTGACTACTGCTGAAACTTCAGCTTTTAAAAAAAACACACTTGGTGAATGATTTATAGTTTAATTTGACAGTTTAAGAGGAAGTGACATTTCCAACAAGACCAAATCTTTCTAGCTAAACCTTCCCTCCTGATCACACATCAATGACATGCTTGGGTTTCACTACATAATAACTAACCGTAGGTGAAAATATGGAGAAGCTTAGAGTGATGTAAATGCTGTACAGAGCAGTAAGCTGAAAACCTCACATCTGTTAGTCACGATGGTTTCATTTTCACAATCATTACAGTTTCAATCATGTTATGAGCAAAAATCCAAACCAAAGATGAACTTTTTCACACTAAGAGGCTCTGAGCTTGACATATCGATACACACCCTGAAATGATTTGGATTTGTTCGTTAATAAGGAGCACCATTGACCAGAGACCACATTACCTGATTTTAAAGTACATGTTCTGCATTCCTGCACTGAAAATCTTGAAAATGATCAATTATTATAGTGTAGTTAGGATCTTTTGAAGTTAGTTTCAGAGGAAAAGGAAAAGCACAATTAATATTTTACCTGCTGCATCTATTTCAAGTAGCTGAGTGTGACTCACACTGTGACTGGATGGACAAACTAACTAGGTGGTAAAAAATAAAGTAAAACTCTGTTACTTAAAAACAGTCCAACCCCAAAAATTTAAAAGCAGTTAATGCAAAAACTATTTGACAAACCTTTACAACCCTGTCAGTTTAACATTACCATTGCTTTACAGTATGAAAAAAACACAGTTTATTAATGATATAAAGTTTTCTGTAGAAATATACAGTAACAGTGCTGGTTTATATACAATCCATCCATCTATTCATTTTCTTTCTCTTTCAGGGTTGATGGAGAACAGGTGCCTATCTCCAGCAGGCGGGGTGCATCCTCAACAGGTTCCAAATCATCACATTTATCCGAGCTTCCATCTTCATCTTCTACTACTTATCCACAGTCAGGTCACAGACGCAACAGATCCAGCAAGAAACCCAAACATCCCTCTCCCCAAAAACTCTCTCCATCTCCATCTTGGGGATTCCAAGGCATTCCCAGACCAGAGAGGATACATAATACACAGGATTTTTAAAATTAAAAATATTATTAGAATTTAAACATACACTATGTTCCAGTATGTTTTTGTTTTTTCAGTGAATCTTTATAAGTATTTGGACACAGGTGTCCACTAGCAATCATCAGGAGGTCCTGCAACACCCTCTGCACCCCTACTTTCAATAAAAGTTATTTCAGCTGAAATGTTATGAAACATCTATAACAAGTGTCACAGATTGCATGAGAAGTGCTACAGTTGCCACTACTGCTGTTTGCTCTTGCATAATATATAACCTTATATTTCTTTGGAAATAAAATATAATAAACTAAAATAAAGCATTATGTGGACATGACAGTGGTGTAAAAGTTTATAAAAGAGCATTTGGATGAACTCTTTATGATTAGAGTTAAAGTAGTTAAAGTTTTCCTCAGACAAGCCATGAGCTCAAACTGAAGTCCTGTAAAAAAAAGTTATTCAAGTACTGTAAACTGTCCCTAACCTTTCCACAGAACCTCCACTTCAAAAGATCTGAACAAACACTTTAAAGAAATA
This sequence comes from Anablepsoides rubrolineatus, assembly GCA_031762495.1. Classification (NCBI taxonomy): domain Eukaryota; kingdom Metazoa; phylum Chordata; class Actinopteri; order Cyprinodontiformes; family Rivulidae; genus Anablepsoides; species Anablepsoides rubrolineatus. Next base: position 9,349,611 of record JARVGW010000221.1, read on the forward strand.
AAACTTTTGTGTTGTGGAATACTGAGATGAGAAGAAAAACAAGACAGAGTTGTGTAAGTCCCTTCCCTTCGTCTTAAAATGTCCGAACAATTCAGCCCCAGCCTTTTTTTTTTGTTTGGGGGTGGGGGTGGGGTGGGGTGGGGGGTTACAGGAAAACTTCCTGTTGTAGAGGAAGCTCAGCGCCTCTTGTAGCGAGGACAGGAAGTGTACGCTGACCAACAGGAAGCTGTTCCTGTCTGCATGCTGAACATTGTTGGGAGGAATGTTTGGCTGTTTTCTTTCTTTTTTTTTATCTACTTTGCTGCTGAATCCACAGTTTTGTTTTACACAAAAGTCCTGAACTTGTTGATCTTGTCAATCTTTGCACTTGTTTAAAAAAAAAAAAACTACCCTGCAACATTTCAACCAGTGATTTTTCTTAAAACCTGGTCACACTGAAATCTTACAAATTAACGTTGTCGCATCAAACATGATGCATGTGATCACGGATCAAAAATGTTTCTATTTTCAAAGACACGTTTTTCATTTATCCTGGCTAAACTTATCGTAACCTCAACATGTGCTCTGTTTACTCATTAATGACAACCCTGACAAGAATCTTAGAAATGTCATCACTAAAACTGTGCTTTATCAGTGATTTAACCAAAAAAATATTATTAAAAATGTGCGTTACAGTGAAACACAAAGACACAAAAATTGGACCCTTTAGGAATTTAACAAGAAGCAATCAAGACCTATACATTGCAATAAAGATGCACAAAAAAACTAATATCTTGCAGGCAGGAACACATGAAGGATGAAACAATGATCATGATCATGATCATCATCAAATAAACAAAATGTAAAAATGGTGCTCAGTAATGTTTTGTACATTCAAATCAGACAAGTTTTATATGTTTTTCTCTCTTATAATGGATTTGTTTTCATAAATAACCAATTTTAAAAATGGCAGCTATTAATTCAACAAAGTAATTTATAGGATGTTGCAGATGTTTATGACTGCTTCAGTGTAATTTTGAACTATAAGCTGAGATGTAAATGTAAATGCAAGCATATGTATCTTTTCACTCTACAGGGTAATTTACCATCAAACCCAAAAAGGACCTTTTTGATTTCACGGGTTAACTCCAACTAAACTGTCTAACCCTCGCACCCACCCCACCCACCCTCCACAAACTTTTACAATCAAAACAGACATTTCTGGGCTCAGTGATAAAATGTGTCTGGATTTTTTTTACTCAAACAATATTCTCAGAGAAGGCTTTAACTTTTACCAAAGTAATTTCATGATAAGATACTTTTACTCAAGTATCGCTTTGAGGAACTTTATAAAACGACTCAATGCAATCCTTAAAATCCTGAATGTTTCGTAAATCCATCATAAAACATATTCCCAATTTCTGATATGAAAGCGGATCTAAACTGAATATAAAAAACTAAGACCAGCTAGGTCAGGTCAAATATATTTTAAAAATATTAATTTCTCCTGAGGAAAATATAAAGGCCACAGATTTTGAACCTTGATTCATATCAGTTTCTCAAGGTTTTTAATATCTTCACCTCAGCTGCACATTTTTTTTACCCTTTTTTTTGACAAGTCTTCCAACCGCATTACAGAAATTTAAAATAACTAACCAGAAGAGCTTTGCACTGAGGATGAACCCCTTTTTTTACTGTACATCTCCACAGTGCTACAGCATCACCCACATTTCACACTGCCCCTCCTCCAGCAGTGAAATCACAGTTAGAACACAGCAATCAGCTCATTTAAGCCTCACCCTGACCTCATAAGTCATAACCACTGAGGTCAGAAGCATCATTGCCACTCTGATGAAGGCAGCTGCTAATAAGAGTGTGACTGCAGGTGGGTGGTGACAGCTGGTGACTCATCGGACCCTGCTTGACGACCACAGCCAGATGAGGTGGACGTAAGCAAAAATGAAAAGCTTCGTATGTGTTTGTCACAAAGTCACAGCCAAAGAGAGATAGTGAATTAATTTAAAGACTGACGTCCAGTGGAACTGGCTGAAAGAAGGGCGAGAGGCAGACTCAGAGATATGCTGAGTTTGGGGGCGTGGGGCTCACTAGCGAGGAGTGAAGGCTATTTGAGTTGACATTTATGAGGTTTGCAGCAGAGCCAGGTGAAACTGAGTGCAGGTGTGGAAGATGAGTCAAAAAGGCAAGGTAAATGCCAGCAAATGGGATAAAATAAGCTTTTAAAGCATCAGCTGTCACTGAGAACAAGTGTTGGTGAGGTGGGGGTGGTCACTCATGTGAGTCATTCATTATGTTCATCCAGCTTCTGCATGTGGAGGCTCTTTTCTTCCAATTACCTCCTTCACAAAGATTAGTCAACCTGAGTCGCAGTAATGTCTTGAGGTGTGCGAGTGGGGGTTTGTCAGTGGTGTGACTGCATGTTCCCAATTTGTTTCCAACAAAATGCATCCAAATTCACCCACTCTGCAAAAGTTGTTGGCTAATAATCTGAGCCAAAACAATAGGTAATAATATTTCCATGTTGAATAATTAGTGCATTTTTGTCCTTTTTTTTTTTTTTTTACCTTTCACACCTTTAGAACAGATAATGATTTACTTTTGGTCAGAGTAATATCAAGTACTTGAAAGAAATAACTAAGTAAAAGTAAAAATACCTTAACTTAACCTTAACATATACCTTACATTAGAAAAGTACTTAAGTAAAACTCTTAAAACTGCTCACAATAATTGGGAAAGTAAAACTACTGTTACAAACACTTTTAGAAATGAAGTGTTGATTTACTGAACCAAACTGGTTCCTCTAAATCAAGTGGAGTAAAATGAGCAATTTACACATTTTCTTTTTAAAGAAAATATTTGAATTGCTTTAAATTTACTCAACTAGGCTTATAGAACCTGGTGACATAATGTTAAGTAAATTTAATGCTTCATTTAGAGTGCATTTTAGAGTGCATTAACAACTCTTTTCATAATGAGTTCTGGTCATATTTAAATGTGTAATCAGCAACTAAATGTTAGGTTTTAAAGTAAAGAAGTGAAAGCATCATTTTTAGATTTTAAAGGTAATGAAATAAAAGTAAAAGGTACAACTTAAAACAAACAATTGGTAAACTTACAAATTGATTGATGGTGAATCAACCTTCAAACAATCATCAAATTCTAACTATTAACCAGAGTTGAAAAGATGTTATTGAATCAATGTTGTTTCATGGTTAAATTCTGATTATTGAAATGCCAACACCTAATCAATGTTGAATGAACCTATGCTGTTTGTCGCACCCCTCCTCCTCCACCTCCTTCTCCTGCCCCCTCTAGGAGGAGAAGGGGGAGGAGGAAAAGAGGTTGAATCAACATAGTCTCAGTTATGGTTGAAAACCTAACATTGTTTCAACATGTAAGTCACGGACCACTTTTTGTATAATTTCAACATGGATGAATATTGATGCCTAACCATGTTTCAACGTTGATTCACTTTTGCTATCTGATTATGTTGTGAAGTTGTACAATTACAAGTACGAACAAGTAGTTTAAAAAAATCATTACCTTTAACAAGTGAATTTTTTTTTACAGAAAATTTTGAGTAACTGTTGAGTTCTGAATGACTGCTGAAATTTGCTGAAGCTGAATGATTAAAGCCACTGATAGAAACCTTAATAAAATCAACATACCAGATAAAGGGAAAGGCTTTCTAAAAGCTAAAAGTAACAAAATCTAAAGTTTAGGGCTCACTTATAGGCACAGTGTGGGTAAATATTTTTATGTTGTTTATTTTTGTAGTAATATCAGACTATTGAAACCTAACTTATAAACTGAATGCTGACAGATGCTAACAGCTAGCAAAAATCCAATTCAGTCTTGGCTCTGATTGAATCATCCCTTACCAACCTGGTTAGAATTAGACTCTTCAGTTCAAAGAACAGTCTACAACAAGTAGCCTTTCTGTGCCTTTAATCTGGTTAATCAGATGGCAGACCAATTATCACACATTGTTGATTTTGGGGGTTCCAACAGATTACAAACTGCAGTTTTCCACACCTCATGCCTAAGGTCAGGAATCCACATAGTTTCCTTTCTGAGGGGAAATTACCCCTCTAGCCTCTCTCCCCACCAGGCTCCTATCAGCTGGGAGACGTCTGTTCACCTCGTCCCCTTTCATCAGGGCCAGACTTGCTTCACGATAACAGGCTTTACCTCAGTCACTGATTGAATTCAGGTAAAGGCTCATTTCCAGGGCATTGATCTTTGCTTTAATGAACCGACACCGAGGAGCCTTTTCTTTCGTGACTCCAAAACTTTACATTTATAGTGGTTAGACTCAGACAAACAAAGGACAGAGATAAACTGACTCAGAGTATAACTACTTCCACTCACAGAACAGGAGGAAGCAGAAATGCTCCATTAGAGACCGGGGTAGATAAAATAGCCATTAGCGTGCGACAGTGACTTGACTTTCAGGAGACAGGAAATTACTTTTTGATCGTTTCTTTTACCTTTTTATGAGCCACATTGATTTTTTACAGCAGGAAAGCAAGCACGAGACGAGGATTTGCTTTGCCTCAAGAGTGGCTGCAGGAAAACAAATACTCACAGCTGACCAGTCACGGCTACAATCAGAGTTGTGTTTATTCTTAACTAAATAAGTCAGAATCACAGACTTTAATGTATTCTTAATTAGGCCTTTATGTGATGCCATAATAATGTGTCAAAGGAACAGAGGATGGAGGAAATTGGGAGAAAATGAGGGCAAATGAACACGGACAGGATATTACTTGGAAAATGAACCAATGTTCTCAGCCAATAATTAAAAGAAACTGCGTGTGTGTGCAACATTCGTCATCAACAAAGTTGTCATTTTTATCAATTTTCCTGCGATATCAGAGTTGTTACTGTCTTTTTATGCCACTGCCTCTTCATTGTCTTCCTTTAACAGAAATGTAACACTTTTTCCCACAATGAGAAAAACAAAACCTTTCAGACTGTGCGTGGACATCACAACACTAGTAAGACTTTTGGAAATGTGAGTTGTGACACATAAGTATGACACATTTCTTACCAAATTTATTCTTAGCAGCAGGTGGTGGTAAAAGTAAAAAAAGTCACAGTTTTTTTGTGATGACATTGCAAGTATCATCTTGTCAAAATTCAAAACGCCTAAATGTTGCACAAAAAAAAAATTCCTGTGGATTTTTAGCCTGGCCCTTGCCTTCCTACACAGTTCCACTCAATTCTAGTTTCTCTTCACTGCTCTGTCTGGGATTTCTCCCATAGACAATGAATTTTTTCGGGAGCATTTCATTCAGGCCAATCAGAGAACAGAACATCGATTTTTTGCGCACTGTCTGCTTGTAGTTTATTTTACCTGGGCCAATCAGCAAACAGAAGGTGGGGTTTTGAACGAAGTCCATTTTGTGCGCAGTGTCTGCTAGTTAGTTTAGCAATGGCAGTGGAGGAAGTGAATGAAGCCAGTCTGTGTTGATAAGGCTTCCAAATTAAAATAAATCTGTCTGACAAGCAGCAGCTCTCATTTACAGTCGTCTCGTTCAACTCGGTACTTCTTCTCCTCTCAGTAGGGTTGTTTACAGCGCATGCGATTTCTGTTAGCGTCTTAGCTTAGCCTCCTTCACAGCTACATATGTCGCGGCCAACCGATCCAATCATTTTAAACTTCAGCAGAGGCCATGCTTCCAGCGAGCAATCGCTTCTCTATAGCCGAGAGTCCAGACCTTCGTACGAATCAAAGTGAAGGACAAGGGGCTGGTTTTTACCAGGCTAGTGGAACTAAGACAAGAACAGACAGTTGTATTCCCCCAAAAGTAGTTTGTGTGATAAAACTTCTGTCTGTTTTTTCTTCAGTCAGATCTCTCTGCCTTCTGCTGAAAGTAAATTGGATGTGTAAGAGTATGACATTCCTGACATTTCTGTCAGATACGTGTATAGTGAGAGATCATATTGCCTGTCAACCAACTTTGTTTTTTTGTAACTGAAGAATGACAATTAGTTTGAGTCATCTGAGGTGTTTTGATCGCAAATAACTGTCATGAACCTTTAATCAAAGGAAAAGGTTATTTTATATGAGATCTGCTGGAAAAACTGCTGGCCTTCATTTCTGTGTTTTTCTTGTTTTAAAGGCTTGTACGCATGTTGAGGAGGTGTGTGTGTGGGTGTGTGTATTCGTTTCTACTACAGAGTGAGGACCACTTGCAAAATAGTTACTATTAAAGTGAGGTCTTTGATGCAAAGTGAGTCCTCACTTTGCAGCTCTACTGTGCTCTACTAGTTATAGTCTATGGGCTAGAGTGGCTCATCGTGTACCCCCACTACTGAACTTCTCTGGTATTTTCATGAACCCTAGGGTCCACTCTTTCAGAAAATGCATGTTAACATAAAAAAGTTGGGTCTCACTGCCCCCCAGAGACCCCCTTGTGACCACAAACCTTTTCTATTGTGACAATCAAAATTAGAGGTACAGAAAACTTAAATGCCAATAATTTTGCAATGAACCAACCAAAATTTACAAACAAGGTATCAGCAGATTCGTATTTATTGGTTCTTTGATGTACATGACATTTCATTAAGCAAATATGCGCTTGATGATGTCATCAAACGGGTCAAAATGTCACTACTCCAACAAGATATGAACAGTTTCATTTTTTTAGTCTGTGGGTTAGGGTGGGTCACCATGCACACCCCATGATTGAACTTCTCAGGTATTTTCATGTACCCTAGGGTTCACTCTTTCAAAAAAAAGCATGTTAACAGAAAAAAAGTTGGGTGTCACTGCCTCCCAGGGACCACTTTTTGACCACACACGTTTTTTCCTTTTGACCATCAAAGTTAGATATATACAGGGAACTTAACTGCCAATAACTTTGCTATAAACCAATCAAATTTTAAAAACAAGGTATCAGCTGATTCATATTGATTAGC
>JARVGW010000221.1:9405661-9416414 GCA_031762495.1 Anablepsoides rubrolineatus
GAGTGGAAGAGTGTCCAACCCCTCTCGAGGAGACTGGTTCCAGAGCCAGAGTGGTGCGTCGAGGTGAGTCCAACTATGTGTAGTTGGAACCTCTCAACCTCACACACAAACTCATGTTCCTTACACACCAGAGAGGTGACATTCCACGTCCCTAGAGCCAGCTTCTGTAGCTGAGGATCGGAGTGGGGCCCCGGTGACCCGCGTCCGGGCAAGGGACCACGGAATCGATTTCTGTTGCTCATCATTAGGGGTCTTTTGGGCTGTGCTTTGTCTGATTCCTCACCTAGGACCTGTTTGCTTTGGGTGACCCTACCAGGTGTCTTAAAAAAATAAAAAAATATTTATTTTATCTAGTGCTAAATATTTTGTTATTTGTATATTAATCAGATTAACATTTTTTACATAAAATAAAATGACTATGTTTTAATATCCCAACATTTTTGATGGAAAAACAGCAACAGACCTAAATAAAACAGTAAGAGGAACACAGAGAAAAAGGAGAGGGACACACACATCTTGCTATCTATGTGAGGACTTCACACACACACATTCAGTGCTCACAGCTCACAGTCTGCGCCTGTTTTTTACACTGGGCAAAAAAATTCATTTAAACCAGCTGATGTTAACAACAAGCTTTAAATCTCAGTTTAAAATGTACACCGAAGAAAACCTGCATCACGACTTTTATACTGCGATCAGAGCAAACGTGATGAGCAGCGTCTGCCTGGTTCACATGTTCATGATGGACGACAGCTCTTTACTCGCTCTTATGAACGTAACAACGAGAAAAGACAGAGAGCTGTTTTATTTTAATCCAGCAGGGAGAACAATAGAGGTCTTCTCCTTTGAGCAGTTCCAGTATTTTTTAAAAGAAAAACAACGTGGACACACTAATTACAGCTGAGCAGGCAACGAGTGGTTGAAAGTGAAAGTAAAAACGTGACGGTCCCGTTCGAAAATGAAACTTAACAAACAGCTGTTCTCTCCCCCTCATATTCTGACACAGAGGACAGAAACAGCTATATTAGACAGTTAAAACACATTAAAAGTTCATAACTCATCCTTATTGTTGTCGGCACTCTGTCTAGTTACATTATTACCAGTCACTCTCTCCCAGGGAGGGGGCGGCAACATGCGCTTGCGTGACCCAAAGAATGGATTGGCCGAACCCGATACAAGGAAAAAACGCAAATATCGGCCAAAAATATCGGCCGGCTGATGTATTGGTCGACCCCTAATCCCAGCTGAGGACTTTCCTGGTTGGAGTTTGCATGTTCTCCCTGTTTATGCATACATTTTCTCCCACATACCAAAAACATGCATGATAGGTTAATTGGTAACTTTAAATTGTCCTTATGTGCGAGTAAAAGTGTAAACGGTTGTTTCTCGTTTGTCACTTTGTTGTCCTGTGTGGATAAAGAAAAAAGATGTTTTTTAAAGTAGGGAATTGATGGGTGTTCTGACGGGTTCTTTTACTTATGGTCTGATTCTTTCAAAATGAAAAGAGTTGTTTACTGCTTGGTTTTGCTGCAGCTGAAAAGCCTAAAAATATAATGAAAATAACGTGAACTCAGACATTTAACATAGACAGGTATTAGAACCTTTTTGTCTTCATTGTATTCTTCCTTAATTTGTGCCGCACGCATCAACAATGAGATTGACCAACTGATGAACCAGATGCAGCAGATTGAGACACAACAGAGGAAGTTTAAGGCTTCCAGAGACAGTATTCTGTCAGAGATGAAGATGCTGAAGGAGAAGAGGCAGCAGTCAGAGAAGACATTTATGCCTAAGGTTGTGTTTTGTCATTGCTATTAAATATTTTTACTCAACCAATGGATCTAAATGTTCTTGCTTTGTTAATGACTAAACTCACTTTTCCTTTTTGTCCTCTCCAGCAACGCAGTCTCCAAAGTTTGGAGGCCAGCCTTCATGCCATGGAGTCCACCAGGGAGTCACTGAAGGCGGAACTTGGTACAGATCTTCTCTCCCAGCTCAGTCTTGAGGACCAGAGACGTGTTGATGACCTCAACGATGAGATTCGTCAGCTACAGCAGGTCAGGGGAAACTTGATGTCTATATTTGACTTATCTGGTTGCAATGTCTTTTCCAATTGTGCCATGAAGTGTCACATCATCATCCATTAGACTAATGAACAATGTTTAATCGGCTCTGGCCCATCACTGCCGGCCGTGCTTGTATTTTTTGTTCTCATTCTTTGTTTTGTATTCTGACTTGTTTCATTCCTCACTTCAACCACTTAGCTTTAGTTCTCTTACTCCTTGCTATGCGCACCATTACACCAGAGCAAATTCTCAGTCTGTAACTTGTTTACTGACAATGGCAATAAAGTGTTTCTGATTCTGATCATATTTTAGTTTTAGCTTAGTTTAGTTTAGTTAAGTTTACTCATTTCTTTAAAAACATAAATTCAACATACAACAAAAATACAAATCATAAATTAAATGAAAGGTAGCAGAGAAAGAAAAAAAATAATTATATCTGCCCCTTTTTCACAAATAAATAAATTCAATCAAAAATAATCTTTAGTTTACAGAAAACAAAGAAAAAAATAAAGGTTTAACTCCTTGAACAACATTTCATACATTTTCATAATTCTCCAGCAAATTAAACTTTATCATTCTCTTAAATATACATATTGATCTGGCATTTTTAATATCATACTCCAGATTATTCCATAATCTTATACCCTGGACTAAAGTACTCCGTTCCTTTAAACTGGTTCTAAATTTGGGTTTAACAAACATCTCTATCCCCTTGAGATTGTAACAACTCTCTCCTTTAACAAAGTGTAATTGAGCATTTAAAGGTAATGTATTTTTATGAGCCCTGTACATGACTGATAAAATACTATAATCAACCAATTCATAGAATTTCAATAACTTCAACTGATGGAACAATGAATTTGATGGATGATAGTAATGCTTTCTGATGATAATTCCTATGGCTCTTTTCTGTAAAACAAAAATAGGATTTGTAATTGTTTTCCCCAAACATCAATACAGTAGATCAAGTGTAGAACAAATATTGTATTATATAATATAAACAGACCTTTATCAATAAATAAATCATTTACTTTGTACAATACTGCAATGGATTTGGCTATTTTTGTTCTTAAATGATTTATGAGGTCTCCATGTCAGCTTTTCATCTATGATGACACCCAAAAACTTCACCTCACTGACTCTAAATGGAACATTGACAGTTTTCTTTCTACTAAATATCTTATAATTAGTCTTATCTAAAATTAATGATAATTTATTACGTTTAAACCAGGTTTGTATTTTAGCAAATTCTATATGCATCATTTCCGACATCCGTTCTATATTTTACCAAAACAAAAAAATGTAGTGTCGTCTGCAAATAAAACACATTTGAACAACCCTGACACATTTACCAAATCATTTACATACAAAATAAATAACTTTGGCCCAAGTAAAGAACCCTGAGGAACCCCACATGTAATACTACTTAATTCAGATCTTGTATTATTTATTTGTACAAACTGTTTCCTATCCTTTAAATAACTAGATACCCACTTGAATGCTGGTCCTCTAATACCGTATTTGTTACATTTTTCAAGTAGAATGGTGTGGTCAATGGTGTCAAAAGCTTTCTTCAAGTCAACATAAATAGTACTGTACAGTACTGTTTTTGATCAACAGCAGATGTTATTTGCTCTATTAAGTCCATGAGTGCCATTGATGTGGAATTGTTAGCTCTAACTAGCTGGGGGCTGTGGTAGAGAGGTTAGGAAAGTCGTCCTGGAACCGGAAGGTCACTGGTTCGATCCCCCGTCCAGCTGTCTGACTGCTACTTAGAATGTTTTGTTTGTTTATTTTATAGGTAATTGTGTTACAGTTAATTCTTAACTCAGCAGCTGCATTAAAAGCACATTTAAAAATTCACTGTTGAAATGATAATGGAGTGTTCATCCACATATGCTTGTAAGTGGCTCAAAGGAAACATCTGCTGCCTACATTGTATTGTTTTCCATTGTTTTCCTGCTTATGCTTGTTGTATTCAAATGATCTGAATGAGGTGAGAGTGGTAGGCTGCAGCTGTGTGTGGGATGTTACTGTGGTCCAACAGTAGGCCCCCCTCTTTCTCTTTCACTGCCAGCTGCTCTCAGCGCTCACCTCGGTGCACTCCGCTTCTGCTCTTGTTATGCAACAGCTCCACCCTCACAGCGCAGACCTTTTCATGTCTAAAATGCACTGTTTTCAGTTGTTAAATTATGTGATTGTGACATAACAGTTGGTTTTGTTCCGATGAACTATTTTCAGCATGACATTTGCCTGGACCTAATTGAATGCCCACAGCGTTATCGGAAGGTGTCAGATGAGCAATGAATGTGTGTTGATGCCTCTGTTCACAGGACAACAGGCAGTTGTTGAATGAGAGAATCAAGCTGGAGGGAATCATGACCAGGGTGGAAACGTATCTCAATGAAAACTTACGGAAACGTCTTGACCAAGTGGAACAGGTACTCCTGTTGTGTCTCAGTGATAATAAAAAAAGTCACCTTTAGTTGGTTTAATTTAATTATGTCCTTATTTGGTTTTGTAATGTCAAAGCTATATTAGCTGTCAAAAAATGGGATATTTCAAGTTTTTATAATTCTTTGAATTTTTATTCTTCCAACACAATTTTTACTTGATTAAATTATTGATTTAGGTTAATTGTACATAAATCAGAATTTTTGTAAAAATTACATTAGGAAATGGCAAATATTCCTTGCCTTGGTTTACAAGTAAATTTGGCAATCTGTTACATAAATATTCCCTTTAGTGTTTGGAATATAGAATAGAATAGAATAGAATAGAAACAGCCTTTATTGTCCCGCGTGGGGAAATTCAGGTGTAGTAGCAGCAGCAGATACATACATCAATCCACAAAACAGTATATAATTGTAGCAATAATAGTAGAATTAAGATAGTAATAATAAAAAATAAACATAGTTCAAGAAAATAAGAATAATTATTGTACCAGACTATCAAGGTGAGACATAGATAAAAAAAGGAAAGTAAAAGCAAGTTACTGTGCACAAATATACAAAATACAGGAAATTGCGGCAGTCATGACTGACTCGTGCAAAATGAGTCAAACTCAGTCTGTGCAAATTGAGACAAACTCGGGGGTGTGCAAATTGTTTCAGATTCAGTCATTTAGTCTAAAAAACAGTAAACAATTTTTATGTATTATTATTATTGGTTATTATTTATGTAATATTGTGAGGTAGAGTTGTTTGATGTGCAAAAACAAACATGTATTCTTATGAATGTTGCGAGTGGTCCTGGTTAAAAATATATATCCCAACAGAACTCATTTGCATACGATTTTTGCTCCAACTTCTGCTTTAAGCTCTCCACCCCCCAGTTTCCTCTCTCAAAATGATTCTACTTCTGTCAACAGCTTTTAGTAGTAGAAGAAAAAATAACTTTATCTTCTTGTTTTTGACCTAAAGTTTCTGATTCCAGTCTTCTCCCTCTGACTATTTTAGTGCTGGGCGATATGGCTGAAAAATGTATCACAATATAACGTTTTCATATCAGTCTATCGATAATAATGGATTACTTTTTGTTTTGCCTATTTGAAATGAGACAATATACATGTATAAAAAATCAAAACAAAAATGTAAAAATTCCAGATTTTGACATATTTTAGCTTTAAAAAGATATGACTTGCAAAGTAATTCTTTCAAGGTATTTTTTTGCTGCAATATTACATTTGCTTGTTTTACAGAATAATGGTGTACAGTTTTACAAGTAAAAATTTACTCTTTCATTATTTTTTTGGCAACAATTTAGGAGCTAAATGAGCTGCGAGAAACTGAGGGTGGCACAGTGCTCACAGCTACAACGTCTGAGCTGGACGGCATCAACAAACGTGTTAAAGATACTTTGGCTCGATCAGAAGGTGAGCATTATATTGAAGACAGAACAGGAAGGTAATGATTATTTGAAACCAACTTTACTATAAGGCCTTTTGTACACAATTCAAACCACAGTGATATATAGTACAGTAGACCTCAAAAGTCAATTATTTATTTGTTGGTGGTGGTTTCCGTTTAAATAAGTCAGCTTAAAGATCTTTGAAAGAACAAACATTTATACAAAAAGCAGATGCAGTAATCTCAGTGATGTCTTGATTTAATATTTTCAGTCATTTGACTGAAGTCAAGTTCTCAAACTTTTATCAGGCCCTCCCTTTAGAGAAAGTTGGTTTGCCCTCGTCCCCAAATATTTTTAACAAAATAGTAACAATGCATCAAACAATGCTCTAACCACTGCGACCCATTGCGGCTCAACAAACATTTTCATATATATATATATACACATACATACATACATACATACATACATACATACATACATACACACACACACACACACACACACACACACATACGTGTGTGTGAGAGACAGCTCACCCGCCCAGGGTCGAAGAAAAGATCACAGTCCCAGGTTTTCCGATGGAAAAACAGAAGAAAATTTCCTGAGGCAGAGAAAAATCTGTGTCCTCTTCGGCCCCGGTTGGGCTAGCCGTGTTGTCAGGCCTGCTTCGACAACGCCAATAATTGTTGTGGAAACGATACTTATCAAAGGCAGAAACACGTGAACAAAGTGAAATGCACTCCGGTAATGGGGTCAAATAATCATAAGAACAGATTAAGACAAATCATAGCAGTTATCCAAATGAGATACAAACCGTGTCAGGGCAGTATGACTTTAGCAATCAGCAGAGAGGCATAATTATTATCCAGCACAATATATATATTTTTACTTATTTTTTTATTGTTGTTTTTATTATATTATTTTATTATATTGTTGTTGTTGTTTATTCTGCATAATTTTGTACAGCACCTTGAGCTGCTTTTAGTATGAAGGATGCTTTATAAATAAATAAAACTAAACTAAACTAAATAATAAAGTAAATGCATGTTTAATAAAGAAAATGCTATATTATAATTATTCATTTCTGTTTTCTATGAATAATGTGTTCAATAAAATAAATAATATTAATAATAAAAAACACCAACTGAGCAACGTCAAACACACACACACACACACATACCTAGGGTTACATACCTGGAGGTACCAGACTCCTTTTTTGCTCCAAATCAAACTAAATTTATCAAACACAAAGCTCTTAAACACTGTAAGAGGTAGTTAAATATTTACATACAGCACATATGTTGACATAACAGACCTGAAACAACACCTGTTGGTTTTGACTTATTTTTAGTGATTATAAATAAGTGATCTGGACCCTGATCTGATTCAGGCAAAAATAAAGAAGAAATTTATTGGGGTTGTTCACTACTGACTTTTAAAGGCACTACACATTGTATAATCTTTTATTAGGTGATTAGTAATATCTTTTTATAATGTGGTTATTTCTGCTTGAATTGATGATTTTATGTGCAGACTGGGTAGTGGGACTCTTGATCAGGGTTTCACAGACTCAGGAGGCTTTTAGTTAGATACATGTCTGATTTAAAACAACACATATAAGAACCGTGATTAAACATTAGCGTGAGGAATAATGTCTGACCTCTTGACTCCATATAGAAATAGCCTGCCCCTTTAAGACACTGCTGTACTGTGAACCTGATTGGAGTCAGAAGATTGAAATTAAAGTTTTTACAAGAAATCCAGTTGGATTCCTGTTTATTCGGACATACCATTTTGAACGACGCAAATTTTTCTAAACTAATAAATGGTAATGCAATATTTTTGAAAAATGTGCACCATGAAAATGATTTATTTTATATTTTAGTAGTATTTGAATTAATAATTGACAAGAATGCCAACATGTTGCTCAAAAAAAGATTTTATTTTTGGTTACTCTTTTGTTGGTGTCCTCTACTTACTTGGTACCTCTTGCAGATTATAAAGATCTGCTGTTACATGTTACACTCACAAACTGCATAATGTGTTGGTGCACTCTTGGATAAACGTGTTGCTGTGACTCAGATGATGTTGGTACATTGAAGTTGTCAGAAAGCACTTGTTCCTGAGCAGAATTAATTTGCATTGATTCTCTCCCGAGGGGATATTATAATCACTTCTTTGCACTTAACTTTTGCCAATTTACTTTTTTTTTTATTCAGAGAACAGTTTGATTTTCTTGGAGCTTTTATTTTTCAGTCTGTCTGAAATGAAAACTCCAGTGTGTAAAAGAGAGAGGTTGTTTTTCCTGAGCTGTGAATTTAGCCTGAATGTGAATTTGTACCAGTGTTTAATTCAGACTGAAATGGTCACTTCTGTCTTTTCCAAATACCTCCTCTAGACCTGGACGGCCTGGTTGACAAGACAGAAGCAGAGATTAAAGATCACATAAAGAGCATGGAGCGATGGAAGAATATTGAAAAGGAGCAAAATGATGCCATCAACCACGACACAAAGGAGCTGGAGAAAATGACCAACAGACAGGGCATGCTGCTGAAGAAGAAAGAGGAGTGCATGAAGAAAATCAGAGAGCTCGGTTCACTGCCTCAGGAGGCCTTTGAGAAGTACCAGACTCTCACACTCAAACAGGTACACAAGCATGCAGCCTTATTTATTTATTTTGTTTTTTGCAAAAAGATAACAGCAGCATCATTTACAAATGAAGAAAAGACTAACTTGTAGCAATGACATGAAATACCTCCTGAAAATTATAGCAGTTACAAATTTTGCTTTATCTACTGTCAGTCGAGTCACTTTTAATAAAAAAAATCATAAAGCTGAAATGGTAAATATAAATTGATAATTTGCAGTTCCTGTAGTGTTAATGCTTAATGATGAAAAAAAAAATCCTGAATATCTAAAAAAACTGAAATTAGCACAAAAAAACAAAGAGCACGTTTGCTAAGTTAAGCAGTAAAAAGCTGAAATTACCACAAAAAGTTTAAATTAGTTTGTCAAAAACTCAAACTAGCTAAAAAGAAGCTAAAATCACAGAAAATTAGCAGAAAGCAGCTGAAAGAAGCACAAACAAGTTTAAATGTCAGAATCATAGCCCAAAAAAGCAGAAGAGAGCTAAAATCGGCAAAGTAGTACAAAGGACATAAACAAAAATAAACTGAACCAGAACAAAAGGTAAAAATGTACACTGCACTACTTTATGAACATTTTAAAAGGAGTAAAGGCAGCTCTATTCAATTTCAATTTTAAAAAATGGCAGAAAAAGTTAAATATCCTATAAACTATAGATTGCTGAAGTACCAAAAGGCATAGGAATGTAGGCAGAGGAAAGGCTCACCAGTTTGGCAGTGTTAAACAGACTTTTTTCTCCTGGTCCTTATTTCAAATAGGTAAAACAAAAAAAAACAAATCAGTGTTGTTGTTTTTCAGTGTATGCTCTAAATAAAAAAACATGTTAACCCCAAAAAGCGGGTCAAGTAAACTGCAATGTCATTGTTATTTTTTAGAAAAGAGGTAGAGTTTGAATGAAAGCAGCCTGAATGGAAAAACACTGTTCGAAAACAAGTCATGTCACTACCAGGCGCTGGTAAAAAAAAAAAACTAAGATAAGGGTAAAATAATAGACCAGTATGACAGTTATGTTTTTAATTTCTAATTTTAACTACCCTTGAAATATCCAAAACAATCACTGCCCACTCTGAGTGCAAACACAGCATCAACAGATTGTTTTGCAAAATATTTGTTAGTGTGCACAGACACTTGTTAGGTCAGACAGTGAAAACTCATTTTCTGCCTTTATTTATTTTCAGTCAGATGTTTTAGCGAACAATTACTTTCTCTGAATGAAGAAGAGGTTAAAAGGAGGCAGAAGTTGTCTCACAACTAAGTGACCTGAGAACAGCCTGACTTCAGGCAGCCTTATTGCACAAGAACATTGAGAGAAGTTAATTAGGTTTAGTGCTGGTGGTCTGTTTGAACATACTTCTTTTTAAGTTATTGTGTTAAGAATATGTATGCGCATAGCCAGAGCCCTATTTTATTTTATTATTATTATTATATATATATAAAGTGGAGGACCATCACATCCCACCCACTCACCAGTGACTCAGACACAAGTGCTCTGTCTAATTTTTTCTTTCAGCTGGCTGCCTTTGGGAACAAAGACTGAGACATAAGTGGACATGGCTGCATCTTTCATAAGTGTGTGTGTGTCTGCTCTCTTTGACAGAGCTAAAAATATCTCCACACTGTCTCATAAACACTTCATATAGTTAATCTTTCTCCTCAGGGCTCTGCATGGGGCCAAGATGTTACCACTGATTACACAAGTGGATGAAAAGGCCGAGTAATACTGGCACCTACTCTTGTTCTTTTGGTCATAAGTGATTTTAAATGGGTGATTTTATAGCTTGAGAGCTGTGAATGTGTTTGTGCCTCTTTTCTGTAATTGTTACAAACCATGTCATCTTTAGATGATATCAGAAGCTTCCAAAATATATGGGTTGAAACCTGACAAATCTAATTTTATTCCTTTAAAACTGATAAGATGGAAATACTAGAAAGGTGCAACGTCTAACACTGAGTTTTTTCAATGAAAGAACTAGTAAAAAAAATCTCTGAGCATTGAAGAAGAAAACAAGTCATTTAAAACAATGTTATTCATTAATTTCATACTGTTTCACTATGGAAAAGATTGGAATGTTCCATCCATCCATCCATCCATTTTCTGCCGCTTATCCGGGCTCGGGTCGCGGGGGCAGCAGCCTAAGCAGAGAGACCCAGACTTCCCTCTCCCCAGCCACTTGGGCCAGCTCATCCGG
>JARVGW010000221.1:9443889-9475962 GCA_031762495.1 Anablepsoides rubrolineatus
TGTCAGTGCCGTTTGTAGTCAAATTTGCCCTCTTGTAAAAAATGCATCCAGAAGCAGATATGGTTTGATGCAAATTTCCTGTGAGTATTCTACAAGTGCCTTTGTCCTTCAAACAGACATTTGAACACATTTTGGTTTTTATTATTTTCAATATTATTTTATAACATTTTGCTGATTTTGTTGAGTTAGTGAGATTGAGCAATACATATAAAGTAATCTGTATTGATATCAAAAGCAAATTGTGCATTGTGCCAAGAATTATATTGTATTGTAAGCTCTGTATCAAAAATCATATCAAATCACCATGTGATACTCAGCCCTACCTCATACTTAGTAGCAGAATCTGATAATTCTCAGAGCATCTTTTAAAGATAAATTCCAACAACCACACAGCCACAGGAACAAAATATATTTTATTGCTCTTTCATCTTTAGTGGCAGGTGATAAAAATGGAGCTCAATATTTTTTATTTGTAGCCATAAAATAATAAAAGACTAAATAATTTCTTATTTTAGTTGATGTTTTGTTGGCATGTGATATTTTAATAACCAGGCCCTGAAAGAGTCCCCTGACGGTCATCAGTCATGGCATAGCCAACCCATTCTGCTCACTGGATATCTATCCCACACTAAGTTTATACAAACCATTACTCTTTTTTTCTTTTTCTTCTTCTTTTTTTTGTGTAGTAGCTTTGAAGGATTCCTTCGAGCAGCTGTTGGAAAAGTTGTGAAGTTGATTTGCCCTGGATGTTTGGGCTCATTCTGAGTAATTGTTATTTGAGCAGGCTACGATGCCAGCAGCTTCCTGAGACCAGACGTGTTGAGCCATATGGCTGAATTTCACCCTTTCATATCCAGCATGTGTGGATGTGTGCATGATTGACTGTTTCCCTCTTAATGTTTTTACCATCTGTTGTCCCATCCCTGAACAAGCTTATCGTCTTCACTGCTGTGTCCTGTGCCGTGCCTCTTTGTAAAACATCTGTCAGCTCATTTCCAATATTGTAAAAAAAGTGTTGACCAAAGTGTTATTCGGAAGATTTTATGGAAAATTTATTTCATTTAGTGTTGAAGGAATTGGATTTTAGTAAAAGGATGATCTTAACTCTGACATAATAAGCTTTACATGAGGTAGGAAGGAAATAAACTAGATCAGGAAGTAAAAAGCAGAATCATAATAAAGCATTTGAAAACTTCAAAAGACATTTTCAAGGGTGCTAAGGCAACAACTGCACACAATTTTAACAACAAATTTAGACAGCTGATTTTATTAAATGTGTGAAGTGAACCAAGACACCCCCCCCCCACACACACACACACAAAGATACTCCAATCAGCAGGAGATGAGTTTTACCTCTTACATTTGAATCCATTGTTCTTCACCAGCTGTAATATGAAACTTCTATGTGTGTGTGTGTGTGTGTGTAGGTGTGTGTGTTCATAATAGTAAATCACATTGATTATAAAAATGTTTCAGCATAAGAGTATCAAAATTCTTTCAATATAAAAGTATAAAACTCTGAGTACAAATGTGTAGCAAACATACAGTATATGGGACACCAAGTGTAAAATAAAATGTTAAAAAATGTCACTAACACATTTTTATTATTTAGCTAACTTTATGAGTTTAAAATCATAGTTAAAAGATTTCCACAAACATTTTATTTAGCTCATTGTTCTTACATTTACTTTGTAAATATTACATCTAGATGTGTAAATCTAAATGTAAAAATTAAATCATAAAAGTTGTGGCTGAATGATAAAGCTTGGATTAAAGTATTTTAGAAGAGAACACAGCCTATGATGTTGGCGTGCTACTTTTGTCGTGATGTAATCATCCTGCGACAAAAGCAAACACTGCTAACTCTGCTGAAGATGGCATTTAAAAATTTTATTCAATATGTTTTTTATTGAAAACAATGCAGATGGTACCTGTGGTCTGGTAGTTTGACATGCAGCTCAGACAGCTGCAACTACAAGTTTGTATTTAAACATATCATTTAACATTTGTATTTTAAATTTGATCAAACTCACAAACAGTGAGCTAAATAATAAAATGTTAGTGGAAAACGTTCAAGTAGAATTTTACACTCAGGTCAGCTAAATAATGAAAATGTGTTAGTGACATTTTTTAAACACTGTTTCACACTTGGTGCCACATTTTGGTGTTGTTCCAATAACTGCCGTCACTTAAGATCTAAAGAAAAAAAAAAGGACAACCGTGATAAATAAGCAGTAAATCAGTTCTTGAGGAGTGACAGGAGAGCAGTGCTGCCATTGGTTAGGAAGTTGGTGAGTGCGATGATGCAGTTGGGTGTGATTGGTATTTGTTTGCATGACAGTAGTGACAGATGGTGAAAATGAAAGCTTGCTTTGGACAGAGATTCAGTGGAGTGGGAATGAGGTAAGAGAGCAGGAGTGGGGATGATTGCCACGTCACTGTGTGCACAGATATAGCTCTGATGTTGCTGACCACACCACAGGAAGACTTCAACTTACATGTCCTGCAGGTATTCCTGAACAGGAGCTACTTGTTTGCCTGCAGAAAGGTGTAGACTTCTTTTTTTAATTAACATTTATACCCAAATATAAATGAAATGTAAATATAGTAGTTTTTCATCTAGGACACGTTCCCACTTTGCCGCCAGTGAAAAATAAATTTGCTGTCTGCACCTTGGAGGCGGTTATAAATATCTGTTTCAGAGCAGCAGCAGAAAATAAAAAATGGTTGGTCAAGCTCGGTTGTCAAAGCCAACACAGTCCTCCCCCACTTCTCACATTACCTCACCCCTGAGTCTTGTGACAGTTCCTGCGCTCAAATTCCCATATCATGAACATTTCTTCCTTTTACTTTACACAGCATTTTTAGACTCAAACTGGTTTTAGACAGAGAAGAACCTACTTTCCTCTTGCTGTGGCTGCTGTTTATGAAACTTTAAGTCCTTTTTTAATTATTTTTTTTCTTGCATTTCCTTGAGAAGTCAACCGATCTCTCCTCATTTTGTACAAAGTCTGGGAAACTGTGTGGAGACTCTGACACTTGGCCTCAAGCTCTCAGCACCCAGTTTGACACTTGATGTCAGCGGACCCCCAGGTAGCAGCCAAACATTTGATAGGCCGGAGGAGAGAAATTTGCTGATTAATAGACTGTTAAACTGCTGCTTGTACATCCTTTACCACTGTCACTTTTATTTATTTATTTTATTTATTTACTGTTATTTATCCAGGCAAGTCCCATTGAGATTGCTGATCTTTTTTTCAAAGGAGGACCTGGCCTGAAGGCAACCTATTGTACATGTTTTTAATTTTATGTATTGGTTGAAAAAAATTGCAAGAATCGGATTTTGTCAAAATATGATGGTTCATTGTTTATGAATCCCTTAATGTCTAAAATAAAATCCTAAAAAATGTTTGAAGCACTTTTCTGATTAGTACCAACAACTAGGATTTTGAGCAGAAAAAAAAGGTAATTTTTTTGCTACTTGCTAGCAAAGTTCTTTTTAATACCAGCTGAGAAACCCTTGCTTTTTAAATCTGCTTTAAAGTAGACATCATTCATTTAAATTATTTTTTTCCCACATTTAATGGAACTGCAATGCTTTGGTCTGACTTCCTCCTTATTGTAGCTCCAAAGGCCCCTCTTTCAACCTTTTTCTGAGATGTGTGTTAGATTAACTCGTTTTGAGGCTGTCTCTTTAAATTAAAACAATGTGCTAATTTACAAATTAATTAAACATGTTAATTAGGGAAGACTTGTCAGAATGCATTTAACATCTAAAAAGTTTTTTGGGGTTATTGTTATTAGTAAGATAAATCAAGTCATGTCTCTGGAACTAGTCCTGATATCAAGACGATCTATCAAAATATAACTTACAAAGACAGAAATCTAAAAATGTGCTTTGTTTTGACCATTGTCGACTGATTTGATGTGATGTCACATAAATGTTGACATCTTAATTATAAATCTTAAAGAAACAAAAATATTAGTGTGACCTTTGTTGTTGAAAAAGACAAATAAATAAAACCAATCTGAATTATATGAATTTTACTTTTTATTTTTGAAATTGAAAGCTAATGGCTGGCCAGAGCCAGGTATTCCTGAACATCAAAGTGCATTTCAAAATAGAGTAAATGCTGAGTCAGCGTTCACTCAGTTGTTTTCCTGTTTTTTTCCAACATTGTTTCACAATCTTACTACTTTTGAGTCATTTTAGACATTTAAATATCTAAACGTTCACCTCATTCAAGAGATGTGCGCCATCACATTCTCATATTGTGTCACACCAGAAAGACCTGAGTGTTTTGTTTTTATGAGTGCCATGATTTTTGTCTTCTTTTTCTTGTTAACCGTGGCAATGTAAAAAAGACTTGGACTTTAGTTACATATTCTGATAAATCCATCTTAATAATTTACCAACCAGCTTGTGCTCTGGTCTGGTCTGGGAGTCCAACTTGAGGCGCTGGGCAAATTTTTGCTGCTCAAAACGCGTTTAGTGTGAAGGTAGCTTTATGCTCAAAAAATGATTATCGTATTATATTCAAGTTTGTATATATTCAAATATATACATAAATGTATAAAACTGAGGATCAAGATGGCGGCGCCAATGTTTGGCTTGGCCACCACTGCATCCTATTCATGCATTTTCTTTGTAATTTTACACATTTTCTTTGTAATTTTATCTCTAACGCTTAAGCTGAAAACATACTCGCTCTGATGCCAACCGGTCGACGCGCGGTCACGTGGTTGTTCGGCAGTCGTTTTTGCACAAAAAAATGTCAGAGACTCGTCACTCACCCAACGTTATGTATCCACAATCTGTCCCGGGTAAAGCTCCACAGTTTTTATCAGTCAGATTCCTCCATGCACAATGTCTGTTTTATCTCCATTCGTGAGTTTTTCACGGTTTGACTATCTTTATAAAACTCTGCTTCCTGGTAACAGTCCGCTCTGAAAGCGAGTTGCTTTTTTCTTTTTTTTTGACCAAGTGGAAACATCCAAATGCTTTCAGCCCAAACAAACTGTTTTTCACGGTTTGACAATCTTTGACAATCTTTATAAAACTCTGCTTTCTGATCAGCCTTGGAGCGAGTTGTTCTTTTTTTTTTTTTTTGCCAGAGGGCTTTCAGCACAAACAAACACGCCCACGAACTTCAGACCAATCACACAATTGCGTCGTCGCGGGAGGGGGGTAAAATGTTGTGCCAGAAGGGGCGGCCGAGCCGACACTGTGAAGCCCGGTAACGCAATTTTCGTCATAAAACTGCGACAACCTGTGCCGACGTCGACAGTTCGGAGGTAGTATGTTTCCAGCTTAAGTCTTACCTTTTTCCCTTTGCCCTTTGGACATCTCGGTTGCTGCAGTTTCTCAGCTCCACTATGATTGCCAATCTTTGTCGATAATCAGAAAATTCATGGAGCTCCCCTTCTCCTCGTGGCAGGACTACCACTTCCTCCTCCACCGTTTCACTACCATTCTCTGCCGGACCTGCATCTTTTCTCTTTCCCTCACCGCCAAGTAAATCCTGGGAGAAAACTCAAAAAAAAAGGTTGCCGTGCGGGAGTGTCATCACGACGGAGAGGCTCTAATGGACATGGCGGTCCTCCTCACGCTGAACGGCTTCGATGCCTTCGCCTGCTGACCAGGGGCCGAGCGCATGATGGGCCTCCTCCATGCACGGACCGTGCCTGGCCCTCCTACAGAACGAAACCTCATACAAATCCCCCTGGTTCCTCCTCAGGACTTATCCAGCTCTCCACCGCTCCGGATGTTTTTTTTAAATGCAAGATCCATCTCCAACAAAGCTCTTCTGCTAAATAATCTTTTCCACTCCAAAGATCTTGACTTTATGTTTCTGGTCGAAACTTGGCAAAAGAAAGATGATCATTTCCACCTAAACGAACTCTGCTCTCCCAGCAACGCAGTGGTCACGACGCCTCGGCTGGATCGGCATGGTGGAGGACAGCTGTACATCGGGACATTTTTTCGTGCCAGATGGCAAGCACAAGGACCTTTTCCTCATTTGAATCACAGACCATTAGGCTCGGATCTTCTCGCCCTTTTTACTGTATCCTGATTTATCCATGTATTAGACCATCATTGCTTAACTTGTTTTAATGCCTGTACTGTAACAACCACTAAAACCTCTGCTGTTAAAACACCCACACTTTGGATAAATGAGACCATCCGCTCTGCTAGATGCAACTGTAGGCAGGCAGAGCGTATGTGGTCATCCCGCTTAGAGGTGCACAGGCTCCACCTTAAAGAGCTCAGATTATCACTGCAGACCATGATGAAAAATGCCAGGTCCCAATATTTTGCCCAGTTGGTCTCCCGCTTTAGGAAAAATCCCAGAGCCTTATTCGGCACCATTGACACATTGGTTTCTCTGGTCGTTTCTTCTCCTGCCACCCTTTCTTCTGCCAGTCCCAATAACTTTGTAACTCACTTTGTTGACAAAATTGAGAAGATCCGCCACAGCACTTTAAATAAGCCACCTTAGGCTACACTTCACTTAACCACCTGCCCTGTGATCCGTCTTAGTCCTTCCTGGTCCTCTTTTGATCGGGTAACCATTAACACTCTTGGGACCATAATCCAAAAAATGAAACCATCTGCCTCCCCTCTCAACATCTTACCTCCCAGATTCTTAAAAGCTGTCTACGACGTAGTGAGACCCACATATGCGGACTTGTTAAACCTCTCTCTCGCATCTGGATGTGTCCCAGGATCCTTTAAAAAAGCAGTCGTAGAACCCATAATAAAAAACCAGTCCTTAAACCCATCCGACTTGAATAACTACCGGCCCATTTCAAAGCTACCATTTTTGTCAATGGTCTTAGAAAAAATTGTTTCAGTACAACTCACAGTTTACTTGGATGTAAATAATCTTTATGACTACTTTCAATCTGGCTTCCGCAGAGCACACTACAGAAACTGCTCTCCTTCGTGTATCAAATGATCTGCTAATGTCTGCCGACAGAGAGTTGTACTCTGTCCTGCTCTTACTGGACCTTTCCTCAGCATTTGACACTGTTGACCACACTATCCTACTTCAAAACCTGAGTGACATAGGGATATCTGGGGTTGTGCTAGACTGGTTCAAATCTTACCTCTCAGACCGCTCTTTCTCAGTCTTATTAGGCCAATCCTTCTCTGACGCAGCTAAACTCACCTGCGGTGTTCCACAGGGCTCTATCCTGGGCCCAATTTTATTTCTGTTTTATATCCGTCACCTGACTCAGGTCATCAAAAATTTCCCAGACATCTCCTACCACTTCTCTGCAGATGACTTGCAGTTATACTGCTCCTTTAATGACTCCACCACCCACAAGCTAAATTCTCTCATAAACTGTGTCACTAAAGTCAACCAGTGGCTGTCTGAAAACTTGCTGCTCCTAAACTTCAACAAAACTGAGACACTGATCCTGGCCCCTGAAAATAAAATCCCTAAGATAAAATAACACCTTGGCTCCTTGGGTTCAACTGTCCAGCAGAACGTGCACAACCTTCGCCTTCAGCTTGTCCAAAACTCAGCAGCAAGACTCCTAACTCGAACCTCCAAATTCACCCACATCTCCCCGATCCTAGCAGAACTCCATTGGCTTCCTGTTCAATTCAGAATCAGGTTTAAAATTCTGGTCCTCACCTTCAGAGCTCTCCACGCCCAAGCTCCCAACTACATCAAAACTCTCATCTCCCCGTACAACCCCAGTCAGGTCCTTCGCTCACAGAATCAAAATCTCTTAATGATTCCCCATACTCAATTTAAGGCTCGCAGTGACCGCTCCTGCTCCTCTGTGGCCCCCAGGCTCTGGAATGAACTCCCTGTTACTCTGCGCTCCCTTGATAACATTGTCTCCTTTAAGAAACAACTAAAAACCTGCTTTTTTAAACAAGCCTTCAGCTAACCACAAATTGCAGCCTACCCACTGACTGCATACCAACCATGGGTCTTCCGTCTGTTGCTCCTTTGTATCATTTCCACAGGTGGCAAACACTCGTCTGTATTCTGAGTTACAATTTAGAATTTATTCTTTCTGTTTTGTGATGTTGCATTATAGTGTTTGTTTTTATTATATCTTACTTATGTTTTGCTTTTGTTTTCATTGTTTTATCTTGTCTTTGCACTATTTTTTACACTGTTGATGATTGTACAGCACCTTGTGAATCTATTTCTATGAAAGGCGCTTTATAAATAAACTTTTACTTACTTACTTACTTTTACTATACAATAAAAATATAAAAAGTGACATTATTTGTTCATAACCTTGGCACAGAAACTTTAAAAGACCTGAACTATCCCTTTAGAGGTCAGGTAATATATTTAATGTTCAAACATGTGTTGGTCTAAAACCATGAGTTGGACCCTAACTCAGCACAGTTTAATTGCTGTTTTCCTGCAGATGGATATTTTTGTGTGCACAGTTCCCAGTTGGGCAGCAGCTGCATGTTTCCTCTTGACCTGCATGTTTCTTTGTGACCTCGGTATCCCACGGTGCACTGCTCTGATGGTTAAAACAAGATCACCTGCTTTAAATATTAAAACATTTTTATCTGAGATCAGATGATAAAGGCTGGGTTTATTCAATACTTTCATAATCTTTAAATTGTCTTACGATCTTACTTCATAAAAAAAAACTCATAAATCGGACTATTTTACGAGCAACTTCTGCTAATTTGTGGTATGAATCAAAGTGACGGGGTGGCCTGATGGGGTTTATGAGGGGCCAGATTCTGTGTCTCTGGGCCCAGGATACCTCACCCACTTCTATGGCTCCATAAATCAGGATCTGCCTTCTTTGCAATGAAGCCAAATGTGGAGCTAGGTGGAGCTCAGCCGGACCCCAGACCCCCACCGTGATCGACCATCCCTCTACGCTGACGGGGGCTATGTGTTGACTGTGCAGGCTGAGCTGTCTCATTCAGATTTTTAGTGACCGTTTATACCTTATTAGGTGTTAACGTCATCCACTAGAAGTTCTTTTGTGTTTGTGTTCATTCATACAGTGGATATCTAAATAAGGAATTAAAAATGGCATTTCTGTGATGCTCTACCCCCCCCCCCCTTCCTTTTTTTTTTTTTATAAAAATGAGTACGTCACCAAAGTGACATTTCATTATGAGTCACAAAATGTAAATCACTGAAAATGTAAACACTGGAACTCTCATTCTTACAGTTTTCATCAGCTCTTCCAGCGCCCTCACATGGCAGAGTGAGTGGTCTCTGTTAGTCCTCCTGGGGTCAGTTTTAGAGCTCCATCTAGTGGATCATAGAAAAAGCTTTTCAGAAACCTGAGCGTGTGCAACGATGACTTCTTGCTGATTCTTGCATTTGAGATGTCAAAATCTTTATCACACCAGAAACGGCAAAAAAGAGAAGAAATTCAAAACTTTTAAAATTTTAAATGAATATTTTGTACACATTATACTAAATAATGTAAAATCCTGAAGTATTACAATCCAAAATACTTATGGCATGAAATAAAGAAAATGTTACATTTGTGTTTGTGCTTCTTGAAGAAAGTTAGATCCAAATAATTAAATTAAATCTTGAGCACTGTTAGGGTTTGATGAGGTGACCTAAGGTATAGTAAATCTGCATTTTTAAATTAGGTTAGGTAATTAGGTAAACCTTAATTACTTTCTTTCTTGTGGTCCAACTACTACAGTTTAGTTGAGGGTCAGAACTATGACTTATAGGAGAGGCACGGATAATAAGCTGTTTTAAATTCCAAGTAGTCAATTAAACAGCTGAGATGTTATAAAAAAATGAAGCAAAAATTAACATGTTAAAATAAGGCTTTATGGGATAAGAACAGACATAAAGTTTTACACTAATGACTGATAACATTTATAAATTCCAGCTGTAGTTCTGAAACAAAATGAAAAAAAAGGAATGCACAAATACAATAAAATCTTTGGGTTTTCTTCCATTATACAGCAACAATCATATTAATAATTTAAATGTTTGTTGTGTGGCAGTAAGTGTTTTAGCTGTGTGTATTTAGAGTGTGTCGGTAAGTACTGTATTTGCTACTGTATGTATTTAGTGCTGTACAGCCTTGTGCAAAGTACCTCAAAGTGGTACTTTAGTGGCCAAGGGGCTGGAGTGAGAGAAGTCTGGGTCTCTGCCCCCGAGACCCTACCCCGGATAAGAGGATGAAAACGGACGGACGGACATTTCTACTTCTCATCCAACCAGAGTTAAATTCACTCTGTTGAGGAGCATATCCACATGTCTGGATAAGTTTTAATTAATTTGGTTTTTAACAATAACAAACCAGAATGAAAACAAGTCAAAATGAAATAGAAGTAACAATTTTCCACTTCTTCCATTGGTTTTTTTTTAAAGTAAGAAGTGGAACGTAGGGAATTGTGTGAAAATGTAAGGAGTACAAGTAAAATGTCTACTGAAAAATAATTAATCCAGTGAAGTATAGATAACCAAAAACTCTACTTAACAAATTAACAAAGTAATTTTACTTTGTTACTTTACACCTCGGGTACTGTATATATTTAGGCCTGTATGTATTTAGATTTTATGCATTTAGGCTGTATGTTTTTAGATTTGTTTTCAGTCTTAGATTTGAGCTGACAGCTGGAGTATCGTCAACAGCTGGAGTGACTGTAAATCTGTCAGAGTGACGCCTCAGCCAACACTCAGACATAAAATGTTTTTTTACGATGAAGAAATGTTTTACTCACTTGGGTGTGTGGAGAAAAACAAACAATTAAATGTTTAGCTTTATTGCATGTAGTTTTGTCTTTGAAGTGCTTCTTGTAGGTTTAATTTTTCTCTTTATTTATTATTGTTTATTACTATTACTATTATTATTATTATTATTATTATTATTATTATTTGTATCGCAGAGTGAAATTCTGAATAGATTTGTCACCAAAGGTACAGTGAAAAATATAATGGTCAAATCTGTTTCCATGTTAATACTGTATTATTATTGTTACTGTTGTTGTTTTTCCTTTTTTTTAATTAAATTTCAAAGTTTGTAAAGTCTAAAATAAATGCTTAGGACACAAAATAAAACTTATAAATTAATATGACTTTATGTATAACATTTTTATTATGAAATTCCTTTGTGATGCTAAACGAAACAAACAAACAAATACACAATGACAAGCTTTTAAGTAGCATCCTGACAGTGTTTTTTGATAGATTTATTGTTAGTCTCAGATAAACTTTATTCATAATTAAAAGAAAGAAAGATATAAGATTTGTTTTTATGACTGTAACATGTTTAGGTTATATAAACATTTTATTGTTACACTAAATCTTAAACATAATGTTTAGTTTATTGTGTTTAAATGTTTTTCCAAATTAAATTTTAATTTGTTTTGTTCAAGAAAAGAGCAGTAAAATTATATATATATAATTTTTTAAAAATATATAATAAAAAAATTGAAATTATGTTTTGTTTGAGATCATTTATATTTCCTTTATCATCATCCAGCATCACATTTATATGTCATATCAAACTATTTTAAACAGATAAAGACAGATTTTAGAGATTATTAATGATCAATGCTGTGAATATACAAATTAAATATTCAAAATATTAAATAATAAAATATTTTTTGTGTTTTGTATGTAAAATCGACTGTTAGTTTATACCTAAAATATTTATTTATGACTATTTATGCTTTTGTTGGTGTTACTTTAATTAGTTTTAAAAAATTTAATCATAAAACTTTTTTGGCTAACATGTAAAGGACAAAAGAAACTTTTTTAATTAATAATAATATGTTTATTTTTATAGCACCTTTCAAAACACAATTACAAAGTGCTTTACATCATACAGTAGAATCAAAACACATAAAATACATAGCACAAATAAAATTAAACATTCAAAAATCAAAAATTAAAAGCCAACTCATAAAAATATGCTTTGAGCTGTGTGATTCCTTATTAAAGATGCAGTTTGCTGTCAGGAGGAATCAGGAAAAAATAGACGGTTTTCTGCCACCTTGAACCTGAACAGTATCTAATTTAACTTTTACTACTCCTGTGGAAGCAGCAGCCAAATGAGTTGTTCACGTGTGTTGGACTAACCCCATCCCCCCCCCCCACACACACACACACACCTACACGCTGAACACTTGTGACTTTTCATCACACTTGTCCCTGCCTGGCTGTGTAACCCAGCGTGGCTCACATTAGGGTAAAGACCACAGGCTGTGATGTTTTTCTAGCATACATGTGTTGGCATTAGGTGTCATGTCAGAGGGAAGGGACTGATCCTCGCTCTCAGATGCTGGGCAGAGGTCAGACCATGGAGGAGCACTGCAGACTGTAGAGTCAAAGGTTTGTTTTCTCTAATGTGCTTATCTGAGCTTGTCATCGTTTCAGAGCTTATACTTGTTGTGTCTGTTGTTTGGCTGCACGTCTCTTCAGAGGCTGACCTTCACTGAATTCTTCCATTAATTTGTTCCTTCCTTCTGGAGGCTCTGCGGACCGAGCAGGTCCGTGTGTTGCTGTGTTACATCTGAAGAGTTAAAGTGTTAAAGTTCTGCAGGGATGTTGTGTCTGTTGATTCTAGAGAACAGCTGGTCAGATAAATGCACAGATGGTGGTTTTGTTGTGTTAAGCTGAAGCTATCGGATGTGTCTCATAAAGATTTTTATTGTGTTTATTCTCAGTTTGTCACGTCTGAACAGAAACTCAATATCAGTGCATCATGTTGGTGTCAGATCATTTTCACTGCCTTCTGACTTTGTTGTTTTGTTTTCTTTGCCTAAATCATGATCCTGCAGCAGATTTTCATTTTATTAATGACAGTTATTGCTTTTAAACTGACTTCAAATTCAAAATGTAGGCATCAGGATGTAGTTTTTATCTGTTTGATGTATTGATGAACAGGAAAAAAAATAAGCTGTGCTACACTTCTCTTGCAGTTTATCAGGTTTATTAGTTTTAAATGTAGGTTTTTCTAAAAAAAAACCAAACAAACAAAAAAAATGGAAAAATGAAATGTCATGATATAAAGTGTAACTATTTATCAGTCATTAATATTGTTTTTAAAATCTGTGGAGCCCAGCTGCTTTACTTTATATTTTATACTTTTTTTGTATTTTATACTAACAGAAGACAATTTGTATTCTCAAAAGATGCTTGGATTAGTAAACAGTTTAGAAAGGAATTTATTTTATTTTCACATTTCTATAATGATGAGTTAGTAAGGTTAACTGTTCTGACAAAAAATAATAAAGTTTCACTCAAATATAAATATTAGAGTCCAGACATCTGTATTAAAATGTAATGAGCATCTGTGAAGAGGAGCCACACATCTCTAATTTACAGAAAGATGAAAATAATATGAAAGGCAAAACAAACACAAAAAATTGCTATGAATGTGCCAATAAACCCATACAAAAACAGCCCTCAAACTTCACAGTTAATTTGCATTCAAGTAGCATTTATTTTATATATATATTATTTATATATATATATATACCTGTATATATACAACAATCAACAATACAACAATCAACACAATCTGTTTGATCTTTGAACTGTAAAATAAAACAAACTTGTAGTTTCTGTTTATTCTCTGTATTCATCCTGAATCTAAAATACTTGTTTGATAAATTGTAACAATTATGTTTTTCTCCAGATATAAACCCCTGAACATCAGGCTGACAGCTGTGAGGTGTCAAACGTCGGCCCCTGCAGAGTCTGATCAGAGAAACTCTGGCCCCCAAGCAGTTTTTCTGCACTTGCTTTGTATAATAAACGTATCATGATTCCTGGTTTCATACTGGCTTTGTTGGTAGGGGTTTTTGTGATTATTTGTGTCAGTTTTACCTGGCAGTGTTGGCTCCACCCACTCACACCTGATCCCAGGTTGTCCCCTCACAGCTGTTGGTTATCATGGTTTGTTAAGTTGGCTCTTGTCAGTTTAGCACTGTGCACCATGGCTGTCATTGGCTCTGTTGTTTGTTTTGTTTGTAATCTATTTGCTAAAGTCAGTGCTTTCATTTGTTTTTTTTAACTAAATCTGTTTGCTTTTGACATCCAGGATTGTCTGCCTGTGTTTTCAGTCTCAAACTTTTAAACTTTTAAACAGACAAAATTACATTTACAGAAAAAAAGTTCTGATGTGTTTGAAATTAATCTATCCAGTTTACACACACACACAAACACAAACACACACACACACACACACACACACACATATATATATATATATATATATATATATATATATATATATACACACTACACTTGAAAGCTGTAAGGGAAACATTTAGGATTTTGTTACTTTTTAAATTGATAACACTGAATGACTATTGAAATGTGAGCTTTTTTATTATTTACAAAGTGAGACTACATACTAAATTGGAAAGTGAGCTCTAATTTAGTGACATTGCCATTTAAAACTGACTTTCTTTTTAATAAACTGTAGCCTGGCCCTTGCCTATACGCAGTTCCAGTCAGTTCTAGTTTCCCTTCACTGCTCCGTCTGGGATTTCTCCCATAGACATGGATTTCTTCAGGGGAAGTTCATTCAGGCCAATCAGCAAAAGTTTTGAACAACGTTGATTTTCTGCGTAGTGTCTGCTAGTTAGTTTAGCAATGGCAGTGGATGAAGTGGATGAAGTGAATGAAGCCAGTCCGTGTTGATAATTCTTCCAAATTAACTTAAATTTGTCTGACAAAGCAGCAGCTCTCATTTACAGTCGTATCGTTCGGCTCTGTACTTTTCTCATCTCAGTAGGGTTGTTTACAGCGCGCACAATTTCCGGTTAGCTTCTTACCTTAGCCTCCTTCACAGTGGAGCTGGCACACATACGCAGATGTTTATAGTAACTAAGTACATTTACTTTGTTACAGTACTTAAGTAATTTTTTGGAGGATTTGTAATTTTACCGAGTATTTTTTTAAATCATGACTTTTACTTTAACTTAGTTACTTTTAAAACATAAAAATGATATTTTTACTTCTTTACTTTAAAGTTTAACACTTAGTTACTTGTTATAAATTAAATCTGTCTGATCTCATCATGAAAGGAGTTGTTTATGTGCTTTAAAAAAAGTGTTGAATTTACTTAACTAAATCATATCAACTATTTCCACTAAACCTAGTTGAGTAAATCTGAGGTGATACACATATTTTTTTTTTAAAGAAATTGACCAATTTAATCAACTTGGTTTTGTGGAGCCAGTTTGGTTCCGTAAATTAAACAGCTTATTTGTTAGAAAGCGTGGAAAAATACTTTTACTTTTACTTCTACTTTCCCAATTTTTGTTATCAGTTTTATGACTTTTACTTAAGTAGTTTTCTCATCAGTAACATTTATTTTTACCAAAGTCATTTTCTGTTAAGGTATTTTTACTTTTACTTAGTTATTTTTTTCAAGTACTTTATAGACCTTTATAGACGCCTCCAGCAAGAATCGCTTCTCAATAGCCGAGAGTCCAGACCCTCGTATGAAGCAAAGTGAAGAACAAGGGGCTGATTTTAACCAGGCTAAACTGTACTGGGTGTAATTTAGTTTTGAAGGAAACATGTTGTGCAAACTCTGTTCTTTTCAGCCATTAAATGGGTTTTGTTGTTTACTTGGAGTCTCTAAGAGTGCAAACAATTTTAATTTAATCAAAAGCTTTTATAGTGGTAAATGACTCTATCTAACTGGAATGAACCGGTCTGGAAGCTGGACGGGGCGGGGTGTGAAGCCCCTTGTTTAGATTTAAAGAGACAGCATCAAAATGAGTTGATTTGAGATACCCTTCAGAAAAGGGGTGAAAGAGGAGCTTGTGGAATTACAATAAGGAGGAATTCAGAAAAGTATTGCAGTTCAACTTTATATACCAACTGCATGATTTAAATGTAAAAATAAAAAGATTTAAAAACATGATATGTCCACTTTAATGTAAGTCTGAGAGTACTGGATTGAGTTGTTGGAATAAATCAGATAAAAGGTTTTAACTGGATTTGAACTGATGCTGCTTAGTGTAGTGAGTTAATATAATATAAATCAAATGTCAGAAGATTTGTAGTAAGATCCTCATTTCATTTAAACTGAAATGTCAGTTTTATGTTGTTGCATAAAACACTACATTCATTTCTGAATGATTTGTAGAAGTGAAGTCACCAACAAGATATCTGCTACTGACAAACAGCAGTAAAACAAATTGGTGAAACAATTTAGTTTCACCTGCAGACCTTTGACTATTAGTCTGAAGCTGATTGAGACTTTTTATTTTCTAATTCATGGTTTTCTTTCCCAAATATTACTAAAGCTTTAAAAGTAAGAAGATAATCTATTATTTTTTATCAAAGTCCACCCACACCCTTTTTAAAAAATAATTTATCTTAAAAATGTTAATAATAAAAAAAATGTTTCATTTATTTCTGCACAAACTGATGTGCAGAAATCACAAACTTAGATTATAGTCACCTAAAGGAAGAAATTATTGACCTTTTTTCAGACAGTGTTTTACATACTCAGTGGGAGTATTTTGTGATGCATTGTGGTCCATATATACTCTGTTACAGGTTTGTTGAAATACACTTAGTTTAAACAGTGTTTAAACTGTATCTACCCCTGTTTCAGCTGTACTCTGGAGTCATACTGACACCTGGCAACATTTCACGTTGAGAACATATATCAATAAAACTAATTTGTAAGTCTGGTTACTGGATTAGAGTTGAATGCCAATCTATAATACCAGAAATGAGTTGCTAATGTATTTGTAATACTTTTAAACAAAATATTCCACCAAAATAAATTGAGATCTTTAAAAATCCTTAAAAATGGTTTCTTCACCTCAAAATATATTTTAGCATGCATCTGCTAATATGACTAATGCAAATTCTAGGAAAGCTAATACCACTATTGCTAAATTATACTTACAGTAGAGTTGCTGCTTTTAGCCTTTAGCTAGTGCTTTATTACTTTTAACTAGCAATTTGCTACTTTTAGCTAGTTTTTATCTAAGTTAATGTTTAGCACTAACTTGATCAATTTTTCTGCTCGCAGACAAAAAACGATGCTCCTGCTGCAAGAGATATTTGTTTTATTTGAAGAACAGATAATTTCCTTCAGTTTTGTTCATGCTGGTGTGGGTCATTTAAACACATTGTAACACAGCATGAACATGTAAATATATAGTTCCATATACTAAACAGCTGATTTTAAATAATTTAACATTGAGCTAGTACATTAAACTAGACTGCTTTCTCTGAGACTTGATGTAATTTTTTTAATATGATAAAATGGTTTTTCATGACATTTCACATCGACAATGCGTATCCAATGTTACTCTTTTAAACCAGTCCCTTCCACACCTGGTTGATGTTTATTTGACACCTATATTCCCTATCGTCATCACAAGATTAGTCTGAAGTGTCTGGCGCACGGTGCCAGCTGCTCAAGAGACCATATTAGTCTATTAAGGACAGTGTGTATCAGGATGGCCGTGGGCGACTCCTGTATTTATAGCTTTGAGTCATT
The DNA here is from genome assembly GCA_031762495.1 of Anablepsoides rubrolineatus. Classification (NCBI taxonomy): domain Eukaryota; kingdom Metazoa; phylum Chordata; class Actinopteri; order Cyprinodontiformes; family Rivulidae; genus Anablepsoides; species Anablepsoides rubrolineatus. The sequence continues at coordinate 9,461,359 of JARVGW010000221.1, forward strand.
AGCTGGAATGGTGTAAGTGAATCCCTCCATCAGCATGCTTGTTCACTTAAGACTGTGCAAATCATTGGAAAAACCTGGACTTCAGGTGATGTAAGATAAGCTAATATTCATAAAACCCTGTATAGTGTTGCATAGGACAGAAAATATGTGTTTTTGTACAAAATGTTTAATAAAGAAAAAGAGCAATATATAAAAAAATATGATCATTATGATGTAACTAAAGCTGTGTATTATTTTTTTTTTATTATACTGATGTTACTAAAATGTGCTTTGATAATCCCATATACAACACATAAATGTTTGCATCAGTCGGGAGCACATGTCTCCTGTAGGACAGTTTATAGTTCAGGAGGAGTAAAAGTGACAGCCATGATACGATGCGTTTATGATGTGCCAAAGTGTTCACAAGACTTTATCACGACTAAAGAAACTGGCTAGACAAACTCGATGCTGAAAACCCTCTGCAAGAATCAGTCGCACCAATCAATACTTGAAAAATTCCCATTAAAGATCTTCTTATAACTTCTGGTACTGTTTCACAAACTGCAGTTCTGCTTATTTTTTTCCTATTTAATCTGAAATCCAATATGTTTTTGATTCTTCTGTTGCATGTGCAAGTCTTTAGGTCTCACCGAGCCTTGTCTCAGACAAACTACACACATAAAAGTGGAGCGATGGCTAGACAGGGCAGTGTCAGGTGCTTAGCATAGCTGATGGGATGTGTGGCTGAGGAGACTAAGTTTAGACAGCATGTGAGAGCATTCATCAGAAACTGAAGAGACAGAGCAGTCATGCCAGGTCAAAGCACCAGTGGGTGATGTAGTTTGTTCTTTTACAACCCTTGGAAACAAGGTGAACATCTTTAAAACCTGATTTGCTGCCTTGTAGCCTAAAGAAGGATGTGATGTTCAAAAATCACACCCCAGACTAAAGTGGTGTATTTAGGAAAACCTATTATAGGTATACAATTTAAACGAGCTGCAAATCATTGGATTCTGTTTTTATTTAAATTTTCACAGTGTTTTGGAGTTTGAATTAGCTGGATTGTGTTAAATATTACTGCTATAGTAGGAGAAACTATATCACTCATCAGTTTTCATGTCACAGTTTTAGACTGAGATGTTTAAATGTTATTAAGATGTAAAGTAGCTGTTTTGTTCAATATTAAATATCATTTTGCATGATCTCACACATTATGAAAAAAATGTAACACAAGTTAGAGCCATATATATATGCTAAAGCCGATTAGCTTGTGGTGGTTGTTGGAAATTATGGTGAGTTGATCAGTTGTAGATGTGCATCAAATGGCTACTTATAGTTTTATTAAAATCTGACCAGCAATTTATGAGACCTTTTGCTAACACACAATAAGATTTGAAGCCAACACTTAATGCCAAAGTTTCAGGCAACAATATTTTGCAGTGTGTAACACTCAAAGTACATGTTTGGAATAATGCTCAACTACTTCCATAATGTATGTCTGTAAAGGTTGAAATATGGTGAAAGAAATGTGTTCATTCGAAAGACCAAATTATACACAGTAAATTGTTCAGAATTAACCTTGAGTATTTAATTGTGCAGAGATTAGCACAACCTTTCAGTGATGGGCCACTCACACAGAACCCTCCCTGGCTACAGAGTGCTATCTTACAATAGCCATATTTTTGTTTGTTAAGGTCACCTAACAGAGACAGCCATCCTAAAAACAATGTAAACATTTTAAAAAAGGCTTTAGGCATCAAAATAAACTGTGCACTTCAGAGCATTTATGTAAAGGTCCTAAAAGAAAATGTATTTGAAAATTTGTTTCTGAGCGATTCCTAATTTGTGTGATGATTCCTTCTTTGCAGCATCCTTGCACCACCTTTGGACAGTACTGAAAAGAAGGGTCTTCAGGTGGGGGTTCAGCTTCCGGCCAGTGTTCAGTCAGGGCCTCAACAGCAGAACCAGCTCCTCTTGACTCCGGCAAGTCTCCAGCTTGCTCACCTCCAGGCCCAGCTTACACTCCAACGTCTCAAATTGGCTCAGGGAGGCAGTGCCGCCAACGCTGCCAGTGTTCTCAACCAGTTCCTCTCCAATGTGAACATGTCCCAGCCTCTATTAAATCAGCTACGAACTTCGGCTATGGTTGGGAATCCACAGGGTGCCTTCCCCACTGGAGTGATGGGTTTCCCCTCTTCAAATTCTGCCATGGGAGCCATAGTGGGTGGTGGGTTCAACCAAAACCCAGGTAATGTTGGACTGAATCTGCCCAGTGGAGCAGGAACAAAGGTCCAACAGAGTGGAAAATCTGGGTCAACATATCCTTCTGACACTGACAGAAGACTTCAATACAACTTAGCTGGAGGGACATCTGTTGATGGACAGTTCAATAAAAACATGAGCAATGCTGGTTTTCAGAGAGACTTGTATGGGCAGAATATGTCGGGACAATCGTCTGTGTTTTCTACCAATGAACAAATGAGTGTTTGTAACTCAACTGCTCACAAGGAACAATGGCAAGGCCCCACTAACCTAACACCAGCTGGAAATGTGGATATGGTAACCAACCCTCCTACAGTGTGGACTAAAGCTGTCCAGCCCATGTGGTCCAGAACAGAAGTGTATAACCCAGAAGAGCCAACTTCTGAGGCCAAGTCAAACTGCAACCTTGGGCTTCCCTCTTTTGGTTCAAGCGGCACGCAGGGGTTTGGAAACTATCAATGTGAGGAGACGTTATTATCAGGTAGCAGGACACTTCAGCCCTATCAAGTCAATGATTATTATGGTGTCACACCTGATGAGCTACCACATCAGTGCAGCATCTGTGACAAAAAAGTGTATAACCTGAAGGTAAGTAAATTCATTAAGATAAAAAGTACATGCATGATATTAAACTTATTGGACAATGCCCATTAATAAACATTACTGTAATCGTGCCAGTTACATACAGGACAAATGTTGCAAAGTCACCTTTAAAACAAACAAGCAAACAAAAAATCTGGGGGAGGTGGGGGACATTGAGTCTGAGTGGGCCATGTTCCGTGCCTCCATTGTGGAGACGGCTTACCTGAGTTGTGGTCGTAAGGTTGTCGGTGCCTGTCGTGGCGGCAACCCTCTAACCTGCTGGTGGACACCGACGGTGAGGGATGCTCTCAGGCTGAAGAAGGAGTCCTATCTGGTGTTTTTGACCTGTGGGACTCTGGAAGCAGCCGATAGGTATCGGCAGTCGAAGCAGATTGTAGCTCGGGTGGTCACTGAGGCAAAAACTCAAGCATGGGAGGAGTTCGGAGAGGCCAAGAAAAAAAGATTTCCACACGGCTTTGTCTACATGTGTTCTGTGGACTTGGAGAAGGCGTTCAACCGTGTCCCTCTGGGACTCCTGTGTGGGGTAGTCCGGGAGTATGGGGTACCAGGCCCATTGATTACGAGCTGTTAGGTCCCTGTATGACCGGTGCCAGAGCTTGGTCTGCATTGCCAGTAGTAAGTCGGACTCATTTCCAGTGAGAGTTGGACTCCACCAAGGTTGCCCTTTGTCACCGATTCTGTTCTTAACTTTCATGGACAGAATTTTTAGGGGCAGCCAAGATGTTGAGAGGATCCTTTTTGGTGACCTTAGGATCACATCTCTGCTTTTTGCAGCTGATGTGGTCCTATTGGCTTCATCAGATCAGGATCTCCAGCTCTCACTGGAGCGGTTTGCAGCCGAGTGCAAAACAGCCGGGATGAGGATCAGTGCATCCAAATCTGAGACCATGGTCTTGAGCCGGAAAAGGGTAGGGTGATGAGCAAAACAGAAGATAAAGTTAGTATCAGCACAATTGTAGCTAAAAGCTATTATCAATCAAACCATGGTTTAAATCTAAAACTATATTCTGAAACTAAACAATAGCTAAAATACCAAAGCAATGTCTAAAAGCAAAACTTTGCTAAACTGTAATTAAAAGTGGAAATTAGCAAAAGACCATACTGCTAAATTTAGCTAGACACTAGCTTAAAGCTAAACATAGCAAAACAATAACTAAGAAATCAAAAAAGTCAAAGACATAAATACAGAGTTGTTAAGTAACTAAGTACAAATACTTTGTTACTGTAGAGAAATTTTGGTTATCTGTACTTTACATGAGTAAATATTTTTCAGCCTACTTTTTACTTTACTTCTGCCTCACATTGTCACACAGTTATCTGTGCATTCCACTGCTTTCTACAATTTTAATAAAGGCAAGAAGTAGAAAGTCATTACTTTTATTTCATTTTGGCTTGTTATTGTAAAGAGTGAATTTAATTGTGGTGGAATGAGAAGTATAAATACATACAAATCTGACACCATATTAGTTTTTACACAATCTATCACAGCTGCATGTGACACAAATTATGTCACACTTTAGCACAGTGTTTTTCAACCCTGGTCCTCAAGGCAAACTGCCCTGCATGTTTTAGATGTTTCCCTGCCTCAACACAGCTGATTTCAACTGACAACTGATTAGCAGGCTTTTGTTGAACTGCAAACATCTGAATCAGGTGTGTCAAAGCAGGGAAACTTATAAAACATGCAGGGTAGTGTGCCTTGAGGACCAGGTTGAAAACACTGCTCTAGCAGGACATAGCAGACATATGTAACTTAGTACAAAGATGTATGTGGCATATATAAATAGATATAATATAATATAGTATAGTATATATAGCTAAAACAGCTAGACCAGTGCATCATACATTAATATTTTATAAAATAATTTATATAAGAATTTATATAATAATTTATATTATAAAACTCCCAATAAATGTCATTATGGAAAATTTTACCACTCAATTTTACTCAATGCTTTCACTTTTATTACTGAAGTACATTTTATATCAGAAATTTACTTTTAATACTTAAGTACAAAAATACTTTAAGACTGTTAGTCAAGTAACATTTTTAAAGGAGACTTTAATTTTACCCAAGTAATTTTATAGTAAGATTCTTCAAATATCACTTTGCACACTGCATAAATATAGCAAGTATGCTGAAGTAGATTTCAAAGAGAACAGAGTTTTTGTAAAGAATTAAATCTATCGCAATATGCTTCAGTGTGGAATTCTTTGTAAATGTTATTATTTAAAATGTCTAAAAGCTACAAAGTTATAGCACACTATTCCTGGTCAAGCTAAATATTTTGAGCTATAAAAAGTATGTAAGTGACTGTGTGTGATGATTATGTTTTGGACCACAATGGAAATAAGCTTTGTGCTTTGTTGTGTTATCCATTTATGTTAATGCTTTTGTCATTTGCATAATAATAATAATAATAATAATAATAATAATAATAATAATAATAATAATAAAAGGTTAAAATAATACAAAATATGCATAAGTTTGAGCAAAAACATAAAAAACAGTAAACAGGGAAACAATAGTATGATTTTAAATCAGCATTCACAATAGAAAAAAGTACAAGTATTTTAGATAACATATATAAATAGGAATACATGTAATGATATATGTGAGCATTTCTTGGGATTAGTTAAACTGTCTGCAGTACTTTATTGTTCTGATGGAAGCACCCACTAAGTAATTCAGAATAAATGCCCATGAATTAACCCAACACAAGAAACACATGATCTGCATAAAAGTGAGACCAATTAGAGACCAATCAGTGAGCATCCATTGTGTCCAAGCTGCTTAGATAAAAGTCTGTTTATGTGTTTTAGGACTGGGACCAGCATGTAAAAGGAAAACTACATCTGCAAAATCAAACCTTATACACAAATGAAAGGTAAGTTAATACCAAATGTTGTAAACATGAAATGTGATTCAGTCCCATTTTACTTCTGAAATATGACTTGTGTTTATACAATAAACAGCACTGCGTGATTCATTTTTCTTTTCACAAGAAACACTGGCTGAAATGTTTGTCTTTGCCCTTTAACAGCCAATATTGGGCCACTTTGAACCAAACGGCGCAGCAGTGTGTCTGTCAGCTTGTCTTGAGTGTTGGGAGTGTTCCTTTTCTTTTTCTTTACGCCACAAACAGCTGCCTTGATCTCTCTATGAATATGAGCTCTGTCACAAGATATGAGCGAGCCAGGCAGGGGAGAGGAAGCTAAAATCAGCCTTCTGTGATTGTTGCAGCTCAGCGGCGGCATCAGCTGGAGCCGCTCAGTATGCGGTCTCGAGGCCTTCTGATGGAGCTCTGAACGCAGGAGGAACCAACCCTGTAGTCTGCGCTGCTGCCAGCCAAGGTAGGAGAGCTCATTCGTCACCACCTCCAACCATCTTACTCCGTCTGTCTTACTGCTGATAAAAGAGCAAATTTCATGACCGCTGGAGAACGTGAAAGAGACTATATAAAGAGTTACACGAGAGCAGCAGGTTTTATAGCTTGTCAAAGTGTATTTTGATCCATTCGGGTCGCCTGTGAGAACAAATCCAGATAGAATAGAATAGAGATAAACTTTACTGTACCACAGACAGTATTATTTGTGAGATTTTATTGTTACAGAAAACAAACTCATAACTTCTGTCATTTTGGTCTCAAGACCAAACATGTTGGCTGTCACATCAGAGGAGGAGCACGCAGACAAACTTCCTCTGGGTGGTCCAAATAGCATGAAAGTCCACTTGTTGCTAACTGTTTACATTTTTCATTAGACATTATGGGATTAACTATCACTGGTTGCTTGTATAATTATTGGTCATCACCACTAGTCTGTGTGGCTGTCTGTTAGCAAAATATCTCACAAACCAGTGGATTATTTATAAGTAAGTAATCATTACACCTACAACTGATTGCCTTTTGAAGTCAAACCATATTCAAGATAGTGCTTATACAGATACTGAGGTAAAATTTGGGATAATCGTAGCTGAGAGTCATCCCCAACATATAATCCAAGCACTGGAGATTTTACAGGATCTTTTCGCAAAACATCTCAATAACCACAGCTAACCAGCTTTAGCAAACACAAAAACAGCTGTAATTCTATCAGTTTTACAGATACTGAACTTGAACATGGTGTGGTGGTAGCTGCCTGAGAGTCATCCCTAACAGATCAAGCAAGTTCTTTTTTTTTTAAATGTTGTTATACAAATATGCTTTCCTTCAAGATTTTTAAAAATAGGATTGAAAAAAATGCTTACATTACAAAAGACACAACATCATGTTGTATCCATTTAGATTTAAATGGTTTAGGATTTAAATATAAAATTTAGATATGGATATTTAATACATTATTTTAACCTTTTTTTGCACTGACCAATAAACCAGTTCTGGTACAAATCTTATAGTCTGAGAGCCCATCAAGAAACTGTTAAAGTGGTAAAAATTTGATCCAACACTTGATTTGAAATAAAACATGTTGTAAAGGCTGAGCTGTAGTGTCAAGAATTGTTAAATCTAATTTGTTTTTACAGATGTGTCCTCAGGAACCAACACGTCATACTTACCAGAAGCAGCAGCCATGAAGCCTTACCCCGTGTCAGACACAATGTTTGCCTCCCAGCAGCCCGAGTCAAAGGTCAGACAAATGTTTTGTGTATTTCTCTCTCATCATATTTACAGTTTGCCCTTGACTTGTGAATCAAAAATGTTTGGATATATTTTAAAGAATACCAGAAATATATGTTCTCCTCCATAAATCCTCGAAGCAAATGTGACTTTAAATTTTTCTGTGGCTCCAACTGATTCCTGTCACCAACTATTGATGCTTGTTTCCTATTTCCCTTTTTGACGAGTGTTGTAAAACAGCAGCTGATATCTGCACGTGTCTTGAACAGCACAGAGCAGATGATAAGTGAGGTGAAAGGTGCCCAGAATTAGCCCCAGCAGACTTGTAGAAAGATCATACTGGGGCGCAGCATGCAGCTTTCCACAGTCTGGGAAGCAAACCATGCACACAGTGTCAAAGCACATCGTGTGGACTTGTATACAAAATGCTTTTTTACACAGTCCAGTAAATCAAATTTCAATTTTCTGTGTGTTAAATTTCAAATTTTAAAGTCATTTTTGCATTTTTTTAAAACAAAATAAATAAAGATTGAATAGTAAAATAAATAGGACAAGTGCAAATATTGGCTGATTGAAAACTGATATAATGCTTTAAAAGATAACAATAAAATCCCCATTAAAGTTTGTCCAATGTTGCAACGTGTTAAGCTCTGAGAATGAGCAACTAGATGACTGTTTGAGGCTGATCCAGGATCAAATTACATCTTGTTTGAAATGTTACGTGTGAATCCAACCCTTTAATGAGCGGGATTTTTTTAAAATAATACAGCTCTTTGTTTTCATTGGCACAAAATACTACAGCAGCTTGAACTTTGTGAAACTAATTTTACCTGTTTGTTGTGGACAAAAGCATTTATTGTATCACTGTGGAAATATTTACAAGCTGTGCTACATGAGCTAATGTTAGTTCCTATAAAAACACACCTGTCTGAGCATGACATGTGAGCTTTACTGCTATGAAAGCTGTTTTGAACAGAGTGCACAGTCACATGTACAGTACAGAGTGACACACAAGTTACAAGACATTTATGTTTTAAATGTGCCATGGATTTGGAGGGAAAAAAAGCCTAATTCAGACTGAGTTAACAGCTAGTTTGAGCGAGACTAAAGCAAAAGCAGCAATTATTTCAACAGAAATATTATCCCAGTCTGCACCAAAGCAATGCTGCTACCTTCTAATGTTGCTATTAACACCAGTATGAAACTTAAACATTTTTACTGAATCAAAAGATCTGAATTATCATCCTAAAACAGGAAAAAAATTCAGCCTAAAGTTTAGAAAAAAATACAAAAAAGCCATTTCCTGCAAACTGCATGAACAGACTAATAAATGAAGGTCTAGGCTTACATAGAAATATACAAACATGTTTAGTTTGCTCCGCCGTCTCCAGTACTGCTGCATGAAGTAAGACAGTAGCCACTTGAATCATAACTTGAACAGCCATAAACACTGGATTATGACTAACCACTGTTTGGTGCACGGACCTGGAGACCCAGTGGGTCACACACTTGTGCAGTGGGGTAAAGTTTCAGACCAGTGAGAAACTGGCAAATTGATCTGAGGAGGTGGCATGCAAGTTGTCCGTGTAGAAATGCAAGGGAGAAACTGTGAAACCAAAATGACCATCTGTCCAACATGGAGGCTGATTTGAGCCAATAAACAGACGTGACCAGACTAATGTTACACAGCAAACTGTCAGGGAAAGCAGGAAGGAGCTGTGTGAAGGTGTTTGAACCATTTGTACGTTGGTCCCAAGTTGACAAGATCAAAGTGTTGAGAGTGGTAGGCTTTTAAAAACAGTTTACAGCTGAACACATAAAACTTCAAGTCTAAAGAAGTTTGATGTTTTTCCAGTTTACTTGCAGGAAACAAAGAAGTTTGAAACAATAGTTTATACTACATTGACGTGGAGATTTGTGGGAAGGTCATTAACAATTTAGGTCTGCTGTGTTGTAGATATGTAGCTGTTTGAACAGAAATAGAATTTAATTCTCACTGAAATAATGAGCTAATGGCTAGTCGAGGCCAAAAAGAATTGAACTCCAATCTTAATCGTTTTATGGTGGTCTGTGAGAACACTGTTTTATAAACCTTTTCATCACTGATAAGTTGGAACACTAGATATTTGCATAATATTTTACGTCTGCAATCAAACATACCTGAAATAACATCCGATTGTAACATTTACAGTGCAGCCACTCTTCTATGAATAACATTATATTTCTGCTACAGTAGCCCCCTTTTACACTGTCTATATTTGAGTGGAGTAAGTCAGTGTTATTGTTGAGTTTTCCTTGAACAAATTCCTTGTAAAACATGAGATGTGGCTGCTGGTCCAAGGCAGGATTAGGACCACACTATGCCCCACACCTGGAAATGTCCATCATGAGTTTTTCTCTTTGTCCAAAGGGGAGTTGAGGCCTAGGAGCACTCAAAAAACTTCCTGAATTTATTAGATGTTTTAGGAGTTGTTTGAAAAGTAAAACTTCTCTCCCCCAAGGGTTAGGAAGTGAACCTGGTTCTTTGGTCCCTGTGGAGAGGAGACACAAGTCAAACAAAAACACTAAAGAACTGAATAACTTCAACAATTTATCCAAAATGTGCACAGAGAAATAAAAAAAACAGTGATGGACTTCTATCATGTCATGAGGTCCACGAAGAAGCCCCAAACTGTGTCTGCTCTATGTTTTTATCTGTACTTGTCGTCCCCCCTAAACTATAACTATGTGTGCATGCAGATAATGCAAAAATGCAGTGGATAATTTGGGATGGATCTGGTTTCGGCTGAGACGTTTGTTTTGCACTTCAGTCATTTAAAGACAGGAAGACAATAATCTAGCAAAAGTATGAGAACAACAAAAAAAAAACTAAAACTAAAGAAAGTGATTTGCCAGCCACCTCTACTGTGATGTAATGTTTGTAGGCTTTCATGAAAGTCTGTAATAAAAGTGGGCATTTAAAAGTGTTTGGATAAACTTGTGCTATAGTCATTGTGACAGTTGAACAGCAGGTGTTTGGACAAATACTGTATGCCACTGGTTGGATTGTTTAAATGATGATTTCATTCAAAGATTATAATTTTATTTTTCCAATTTTCAGCCATTTTCACCTAGAAAGGCTTCAGTAGGTCGAGTTGTTCACATCTGCAACCTCCCCGAAGGCAGCTGCACGGAGAATGATGTCATCAACCTGGGCCTACCCTTCGGCAAAGTCACCAATTACATCCTTATGCGTTCAACCCATCAGGTAGAACATTTTAATTATCGTTTTTAAAAAAAACTATATTTATATTGATAAATATTCATACTTTCAAACTTATTTTTTATAGTTTGAATTAACAGAAATGATATCTGAGAGTTGCATACAAAAGACATCATTCAAATTCAGTTACAAACCATCAAATAATTTCTTATAAGAAAACTTTATTTTATTGAAAAAAAATCTGTTCTCTCAATAGGCATTTCTGGAGATGGCATTTATTGAAGCAGCTCAGGCCATGGTTCAGTACCACCAACTGACTCCAGCCATGATTAACAACCAGAAACTCCTCATAAGGATGTCTAAGAGGTACAAGGAACTTCAGCTCAAGGTAAAACTAAAATTCAACCTAAACAGCAGACTCTTTAGGGTGTCTTATAGACACTAAGCTTGTGTATCTTTTCCTTGTAGAAACCAGGTAAAGATGTACAATCAATCATCAAAGATATCGCTTCACAACGAGAACGAGATCAGATGCAAGAACTTGAACAGTAAGGTGACTTTCTCCTTTCAGTTTTAACCTTTTGTTTGGTTTTGGAAGACCCCAAAAAGTGATCTACTTCCTTGTTTTGCTCCAGCTACCTACCAGAGAGACCTCGCTCCCGCAGCCCTATCAGCAGATCTCTGACCCCTCATTCCCACAGTCCTAGTTTTACATCATGCAGCTCAGCCCACAGCCCCCAAGGAGCTACCTACAGGGGTCCAGATCGAGGGAGCAATGGGCTGAGTCCCCACCGGGGCTCTTGGGATTGTTTATCACACCTGAGAAGAGCCGAGGATGAAAGGGAGCGAGAGCATTTTTGGAGAAATGGTGGCAGCATGGACGATGATCGGCCCAATGGACGAATGTCGGAGCGTCGGAAGACTTACCAGAAATACTCGGGCCATCTCAGTTTGAGGTCTGCAGATGAGCAAGGGGGAAGTGAAGGGATGAGAAGCAGCAGAGACCGTCACCCACGAGACAACCTACAAGGTTTCAACTCTTACAGGAACGTGGATGATGACTTCTACCCAGAGCAAGTGTACAAGCCAGACAAGGAACTCAGAACTTCTCACCAGCGGCACGATTCAAAGCCCAAGAGGAGGGATGGTGGCAACTATCATGTTCAGTCAAGACATTCTGAGTTTGAGATGAGTGAGGAGCTGCCAGGCAGGACATCAGAGGACAAGAGGACGAGCTCACCAGGCAAGGATAGGAACAGAAAGATGAGCAGAAGGCACACGACCACAGAAAAACAGACGAAAGAAACTAAAAGTACTGTGAGTAACATTTGAATATGTATTTCTGCATGCCGGCTAGATATTCATCACGTCCTTCTGCCAACAACGTTTCTCCATCTTTTAGGAACGTCTGCTGAAAGAAAAAACAGATTCACCTCAGCAAAGTCACAAGTCAAAAGAGGAATGTGACAAAGATAAAGACATTGTGAGTGAGCCTGTTTAACATTAGCCTATTTTCCTTTGTTAATAAATCTGTTTTGTTTTGAACTCCTCATGTCGGCCTGCTTCTGGGTCCAAACCTTTTGAAAATTGTTGATAACTAGAGTAATGTTAAACCAAGAGGCATGAAACTACTGAGATTCTAAATAAATTATGTTATCATCAGCACTGACCAGGTTAAAGACTTGCACATTTATTGAAATTTAATCTAGTTGTGGTTAATTTTAGGATTGTAGCAGGGAATGTGCATCCAAGATTGTAATTTTTTTTTATTTTAATTAATATATTTATTTCAAACAGGTTAAAATGGCTGAAGTGAGGAGAGCAGAGTAAATATCTTTATTCTACCATCCATCCATCCATCCATTTTCTGTACACGCTTATTCCTTTCAGGGTTGCGTGGGTCACTGGTGCCCATATCCAGCAGACACCGTGTGAGGGGCGGGGAACACCCTGGACAGATTGCAAGTCCATCACAGGGCCACAAACGAGACAAACAACCATTCATTCACTCTCCCAACCTAGGGACAATTTATAGTTATCAATTAACCTAACAGTCATGTTTTTGGTGTGTGGGAGGAAGCCAGAGTACCCGGAGTGAACCCACGTATGCACGGAGAGAACATGCAAACTCCACCCAGAAAGGTCCCCGGCCGGGATTTGAACCGGCAACCTTCTTGCTGAGAGGCATGAACTCTACCAACTGAGCCACTGTGCCGCCACTTCTACCACTCAATAAATTAAATGATTAAATCTGTAATTCAATTCAGTTTATTCATTTAGCGCCAAATCACAAAAACATCGTCTCAGGGCGCTGTACAAAAAAACAATTGATCTAAAGAAGCCAGATTGTGTTGAATCACTTTGTTTCATTCTTACATCCTGAGCAACACACTGGTGACAGTGGAAATGAAAAACTCCCGTTTTAACAGGAGGAAACCTCCAGCCGATCCAGCCTCAGGACGAGTGACCATCTGCCTCAACAGGCTGGGTTTGGGGACAGGAAAGAGACACAGAGAACTAGAAGCACTCAAAGAGTCTAAACCTTCGCCAAGGCCAATTTCATCCTGCGGTAAAGTTAATGCGTAAAAGGAGAGATGGAAACACATTTGCCGAAAAGAAAAAAAAAAAACAAGTCAGAGACTCGTCACGTAGGTCCACAACAATTGAGCTCCAAAGTTTTCATCAGTCAGATTCCACCTTGTAAAATCTTTTTTATCCCCTTTTATGAGTTTTTAACGGTTTGATTATCTTTATTGGTTGCTTCCTTAACCCTTTAACTGTCTGGTCAACCTTTTGGTTGAGCAGGCAGACCTGCCTGCTCAACCAAACTTTTTACCAGGCAGTTAAAGGGTTAAAGTCGGCTCGATCGGCTTTTTTTTTAAGCCAGTGTTTGAAGCAGCGTCTGAGCGCCTTCAGCACAAACAAAGACTCCTACGAACTTCTGAGCAATCACACATTAAAGTTCTTATGTGGAGGGTACCTCACATGGTTGATCAGCTGTTCCCGCTGTTCGGTACCAGACGGTCCAGCTTCGGTTCAGCTGCAGCAGGACTCCCCCCGCGTCTGTGTCTTATTCCCGTAACGTGAAGAATTACATCTCTTTTTCTTCGTCTCCAAACAGCAGTAACATCAGCGATACTAGTTGATAACAGAATAATTACAACTTTTCCGATAGTGGCAACACGTTCCTGAAGTTCTCTGAAGTTCCTGAAGTGCTGGGATGTGGGGGAGGCGCTTGCAACTTCTACTTCCTGTTTCCCAGCAGCCCTGGGTCCTAGCTCCTAGCTTAGCTCAATCGCTTGAATTAAAAGAAAAATTCCTGTATCCGCATCGTGATCCGGAACGTTACCAAAATGTAATGGTGTGTTCCTTTGGCCAATTCCCACATGTGTCAAAATTCCCACAAAATGTCACGACAATCCGTCCACACGTTTTTGAGTAATTTTGTCCACAGACAGACATTCTTACAGACAGACATACGCGACCGAAAACATTACCTCCCCCCCTTGGTGGAGGTAATAACAGAAGGACAAATCCAGGTGTATTTTCCTCTGGAAGAGACAAGGAAAAACACAATATTGACAGAAGCAATTACAATGCCAAACATGTAGAGGAGAATGGCTAAAGACAACAGCAGAGTGAGGAAATGTGGTCAGTTTGTCCTCCAGCAGTCTAAGCCTATAGCAGCAAGAGTAAGGAATATCTCAGGAAACCTAGGTCTAACTATACAGGGATTAGACAATAAAACTGAAACACCTGTCATCTTAGTGTGGGGGGTTTCATGTCTAAATTGGACCAGCCTGGTGGCCAATTTTCAATAATTGCACATTGCACCAGTAAGAGCAGAGTGTGAAGTTTCATGTAGCAGGGTAAGAGCACAGTTTTGCTCAAAATATTGCAATGCACACAACATTATGGGTGACATACCAGAGTTCAAAA
>JARVGW010000221.1:9591545-9607882 GCA_031762495.1 Anablepsoides rubrolineatus
TTTCAAATTTTGTACATTCAGATTCAATCTGAGCAATTCAAATTCAATTCCTGCTGGCACAAGGTTTATCCCATAGTTTCTTGCACTCTTAACCTGAATTAGTTGACTTTACTAGAAAAATTGCGTGGAAACCCGTTGCCTTGAACCATTCTAATTTTTACACAATAATGAAACTAATCAGGTTTAGTTGTGTTAACTTAAGAACTTCAATAAAATGTAAAACATATTTAACCTACTTTACTAATGTTGTTTAGTTCACATAAATTTCTTTTTAATTTTATGAAATTACTATTTTAAGCTAAACATATTTAGTTATATTAAGCAAAAATCATAATAACATTAGTTTAAACTACTGATAATATTTTGTTAATATAAATAACTTTTTATTCTAATGTATTAGTAATTGTTACTTACATTTATCAGTATTAATTTCTTGTGTTAATAGAAATTATAAAATGTAAATTATATTCATAATTTGTTTTTATATACAGCAGCAATATTTTAAACATGTACAATTGAGTAAACATGTCACAATGTTGTATCATTAATAGAATATAATGAACAGGGAGGTACCAGAGTCATCAGCTATTCTACAACAACTGCACTCTCATGGTTTTCAGGCTTGTCGTGAGTTAATAAAATTACTGAATTACAATAGAATGTTTGAATAATGATGACAGAACAAGAGTAAGTCCATTTATGCTGTCATGTTTGCTGCTTTTACAAAATGTCAAGATAATATGCAACTTTTGCGAGGGAATGCAAAAGAAAAGAAAATTACCCGTGATCCCTCACAGGCTCTGCACCAATCAAATAAAGTGGTTAGAAAAAAGAAACAAATTGAACAAACTAACAGAGCTGAACTACAATGTAAAAATCATGACCAGGAATCATTGTAATGCAACAGAAACAATGCAGTCAGCAACCATGCAGCCAACACAGTCAGAAGAAAGCATTGAGCTCTGCTAGTTTTCTTCTTCTTTGTGTTGGAAAACAACTTAAATGTTTATTACTGCCACCTACTGGCTCACCTGGTCAGGTCTCTGACATGCCCCTCCCAAAACCAGTAAAAACATGTAAACGTGAGTGGTCTCAGTTCAGAGCCATTAGTAGAGCAAAAACTTGCTTTGAGTAGTTTACAAAACACATTTTGTTAAGTAATGGTCCCGCCTTTTGCAAAAACATGAAAAGATTAGTAATATTAGCTTGACTTATTATGTAAAAAAAAAATTAGGTTTACAGATTAAATTGAAACACAGCCAAAGTGTACAAATAGTAGCAATACATCATACATTCATGCCTGGTATACGTACTGCAAACTTATTTGGTATGTAATATAGGGTTGTGTTATATGTTAGTACAAAAAATACTTTCAAACAAAAAAAAGTAACTGAATAAATAATAGTGTTACTTTTGTAAGGGATGTCAAAGTCATTTCTACCTGAGCATTACAGTGGCCCTCAAAGGGCCAGTTGTTATTAACTACTGTTCAGGTTTAACTTTGACTAAACAGAAATCGTCATGTTTCTCATCTCACTGCTGCGGATGAGCTCCGCTAACAAACAATAACTGAGATCTACATGGTATTTCCTGCATAGAAACAGTTTTAAAACATCCACTTATAAACACTGAAAAGTACTACACGTACAACTGATTAAATGTAAAACAAAAAAATACAGAAATACTATTAAAAGTAAGAGAACTTTATTAACTTAGTTGTGGTAGGTTTTGAATTCTGAACTCTCCCACATTCTGACAGGGAATTTCCATGCATAATCGACATGCATTATGGGAGATGTAGTTTATGGTCAATGCTGGCTTTAAAGTAGCTTATTTTGATACATTAATACAGGGTTGGTCAACTTAATTGCTCAGTGGTCAACAGTTAGTCAAAACCAACAGCTCAGGGGCCAGACAAATATTATTGTCCTTTATCATTTAAATGTGTTTATTTTATATATATTAAATCATAAATTCAAAGTTTACTATTGATATCAAAACTATTTTCCTTTTTAATTAAGTTTTTTTTTTTTTTGTGGAGGCAGAAGGGGCACAGCCAAAGTCCCGCTCAGGCCACATTTGGCCCGCAGGCCTTGATTTGACACGTGTTTTAAGGCATAGCAGAAGCAGGATACTAACTTTGCTCAAAAACAGTCCTGTAGATAACATAAAAAGATTTGGTTCGTTCTGTAAAATAATTGTATTTGGTTCTTGAAATTTTCTTCAACAGAACACAAAATAATTGCTTTTTTATATTTTGATTCATAAAACAAGTGTATTTTGCAATGCATGACTGCTTGACATGAAAAGGTTTTCTTGAAGGCATAAAGAAAAGAGACAGGAAAAATAAGTCACTTTTTTTTTTCCTGGTAAACCATTTACCAGAAGAACAAGAAGAGCTAGAAAATCAAGGACAAAGTGGCTGGGGAGAAAAACTGCAAGGTAGGAAAGCATCTTCACTGGAATATCAGATGCAATATTGACACTCGTCGCAAAAGTGTAAAACACTGAGAGGACAGCACGCAGAACAAATAGTTTAAATTCATGTAGTGTAAAATGAAGTGTTCTGTCTGAAAATCTGTTTTAAAAAAGGGGGAAAGAGTGAAAGAAACACTGTATGAACAGAAATATTAAGGTGAAACACGCAGGCTAATTGTCACTTCATTAGCTAATCATCATCCACCTCTGCTGGTCATATAGTATCCACTGCAGAAACTGTCATTAACCCCTCCCCCAACAGGTGTCTGGGTGAGTGATTTTAACCTGAGCAAACAGAACAAGATTAATGACACGAAATGGCACACAAGGAGGGGGGCAGAGCTGTTGGTGCAACAGTGTATGAGTCGATGTAAAGCCTAACCATGTTTCAGAAAATGGCAACAATTTTTATCAGTTGTCGGCTCTTGTGAGAAAATGATAGGAAATGCAATGCTAAAGGAAAACACCACATGAAGAAATATTTGAGAAATATTTTATGCAAACCCCCCCACCACCACCCACCCATTTTCTTCAAGTTGGAGCCAACTTGTTTCAGAGACAAAAACAGTTCTGGCACACTTCATTACAGCACTTTATCATTGTTCTCTTTCTGTAAGTTTGACAGCCGTGGTTCGGCTCAGCCAAATCAATACCAAATTTAAGATCTTGGTGCTCAGCCTGGAGCTCATTACATGAGTCGGTGTTATTTACTACTCCTCTCTTCTCCTCCCCTCCTTCGCTTTCTCCTCCACCTCTTCCAGTAAAGTATTTCATACAAATTCGCCACCACAAAGTACAACCTGCTCCCACTCAGTGTCACCAAGAGACGCTTCCTCCAGTCAGCCAGCCAACACAGATGAATTAGACATGCTATTGTCAAGATGTCTATCTCCTACAAAAACACACAGCCTTGTGTGTTTCCACTAACTCAGATCACAGTGTTCCCAGAAGATATAGACTGGAAATTTTAAAGTGCTTGTATCATTTCATTTTCCAAACAACGTAGCAGCGCACATAAAATGGAAATAAAACTGATTTGTTGTAGAAGAGTCATATTACAAAGAAATGCAGAGTAAATGAAGCACAACAGGAAACAGGAGAGCAGTCAGCTTGCTGTACAGTGTTACTCACAGAACAGAACCTAGTGTCAGACTGACACAGAACTTACTTTATCAGTCTGGGTCACAAAGCTTTGTACTTTTAACAATTCCTGTCAAAATATGACTGTGCTACTCAGAGCTAATTAATATTATTTGACCAAATTTAGGTACCTGCTAGCTGCTAGAAATTTCAAAAGATCTTTGTTTGAATTGAAACATTGTTCTGCAAACATTTTAGTTTCTTAGAAATAGTTTAAGTAGGAAATGATTGAATGCTGACCTCTAATTAGTTTCTTTTTTAAAACAAAAAACAACTACTTTTACAAAAAAATGGCCTAGACAACATTTATAGCTTAAGGAATCAACCACTAAATACTATTTCAGTCAGCTTCAGTAGTCTATAGATCAAGCAAACTAGTGGTTTTCTGATACCAGCATTTTTACAAGTACTCACACAAAATTCCCATACTCAGAGCCGATACCAATACCAATATCAATATTGATATCAATACTCCATGTGAATGTGCTATCTATACATTTCAATTGAAATGTTTGTCAGTTCCATGGAAAGTTATATAAGTAAAGAATTTGTTATTTTTATTTTAAAATATTCCAACTGTATATATATCATGCTGTATTTTTGATTTGATCCTGTCCTATAAGGAAAGAGTGACACCTAAACTAAAATTAATTAGTTTTTACAGTTGTGTAATATTCATTTTCTAACTCAGTGAGTACTCGGTATCGGTGAGTACCCAAACTTAAGTACCCATGTTGTTGTTTGAGAAAAACAGGTATCAGGATAACCCTAGATCAGAGATCATCAATTCCGGTCTTCGAGGGCCGCAGCCCTGCATGTTTTACTGTAATGCTCAGGTAGAAATGACTTTGACATCCCTGCCTTAAAAAGACAAAAAGTATTGCTCAATAATGTAAAGTTTTATTTCAGTTCAGTGAAAGCGATATTAACTTCTACACCTTCACATAAGACCATTTCTTTAATTTGTCATGATTTTTGTAACCAAATAATGTCCATGTTACTATGCAACTATAAGTGTGTCAAGGCAGTTGAATGTCTCAGTCCCTTTTGACCAATATATCTTGTCAATATGGTCAGACTTTGCCCTGTTTTACTTGTTTCTCTGCTCCAACACACCTAATTGGAATGAGTCCAGCAGACTAACAAGGCTGACTGATGAGAATCTTCTTTAGGTCCAAAATGTAGAATAAAATACCTGATTTCTCAAATATCTGATTTTTGATCCCAGAAGATTATATCTTGTTCAAGCAATACTCTTTGTTATAATGTCAGCTTTTAATACTTTCTGATTTAATACTATATTTACTTAACATTTTAAACTTGTAAACCACATTTAACCATTTAAATTAAACTAAGTTGGATTGGGCTAAAACGAGCTGTTACAAACACTGAAAATTTGATATTACAGGAGCTGGTCATAAAATAAGAATTTAATGAAAAAGTTGCTTTATTTCAGTAATTCAATTCAAAAAGTGAAACTTGTACTGCAAACTCGCCTGACCTCAACCCCATAGAAAATCTATGCAGTATTGTGAAGAGAAAGATGAGATACACCAGACCCAACAATTCAGATGAGCTGAAGGCCACTATCAGAGCAGCCTGGGCTCTCATAACACCAGAGCAGTGCCACAGACTGATTGACTCTATGCCACGCTGCGCTGCTGCAGTAATGCAGGCAGAAGAAGCCCCAACTAAGTACTGAGTGCTGTACATGCTTATTCTTTTCATGTTCAGACTTTTCAGTTGGCCAACATTTCTAAAAATCATTTTTTTGTATTGGTCTTAAGTAATATTTTAATTTACTGATACTGACTTTAGGATTTTCATTAGATGTCAGTTATAATCATCAAAATGAAAAAAAATAAACATTTGAAATACATATTAGTCTGTGTGTAATGAATTAATATAACATACAAGTTTCACTTTTTATAAATCAACTTTTTCATGATATTCTAATTTTATAACCAGCAGCTGTATATTATTATGAGGAGAGGGACTTGTTTTAATCAGGTTTTAATCAACTAAATAGTTGATCAAATATAAATTAAGGACAGTTTTTTTGAAACTTCTCATTTCATACCGATTTAATTTTTTTAGTTTCATATTAATAAACGTAACGATTACATCCCAAAATATCAATGCCGCTTGACCAAAAACATAATCAGAACCAAAATGAGTCATCAAAGGTCAACAAACCAGCAAGAATATAGAATATATATAGAATATAGAAGTTTTGTCCTAACAGTGGTACTGTTTTCTACTAAACATTGGAGGAGGGGATGACTGTGATTTTACCTCTTCTGTGTTTACCCACAGCTGTTTAACCAGCAAACGGCCAGCAACAGACTTCACCATGGGCAGCATGTCAACGAAGAGCTGGATAATTCTACCTCTGCCAAATGAGGCAGAACATGGCTAATTCTATTTGAGCTTTACTAGTTGAGTCAACTTTACAGCACAATTAGGCCTGAAACAAGAGAAGGTTAAAGGAGAGGAAGCAGGAGAGTGGGAGGGATCTGTTGGCAGGGAACCCTAAAGTGGGCTTGCAGTGGCACACAGCAGAAGAAAATACTAGATAATAGCTTTATGTTCATAAATCACAAAGAAAATTGGACACTGTAGTTGATTCTCTTTCATAAAGTGTTTTTGAATTTGAATCACAGAAGCTCCAGTACCACCAAGTGTGTCCGGAGTCCAACAAGACCAATCAGACAGACCAATCTTCTTCGTGTTCACTTTCTTTCTTTTGCCTCTGTCTTCCTGCCACTCTCAGTACTTTTCCACAGTCAGCCTCCTCTCCTTGGTTCTGCCCCACCCACTTACACCTGTTCCTTTTTGTCATTGGGCCAAATATGTTCAGTGTTCTCATCAACCCTGGTCCATTTATGAACCCAGCATGAGCCATCTGAAGTCGAACAGTAAACACATGGAAACATGTTTGCTCGTTATTCATTTTCACACACACCTTTTGTAGCCCATGAGACACACCGCGCTGAGCTCCTGGGAAACCCTTCCTGATGCTGTACAAGTCACAGGACGGGCTTCATCCAGCTGGAGTTATCACTCTGAGAAATAAAAATAAAAATCTTCACTTTGATAACCACCTTTACTCTGGCCAAAAATCTGTCCACTAAAAGTCCACACTTTTTGGCAAACAGATTCCTTCGTGCACAACAGCTGTGTTATCTCCATGAGTGTTTGTCCATTTGACTTGTGAAGTGTCTGGTTACGGGTACATCAGAGTAGATGGTAGGGGTGCAACAATACAGAAAATTCACGATTCGGTTCGATACTTTCGTCTCACGGTTCGATATTTTTTCGATACAAAAAAGAGAAATGTCCATGCCCTTTTTAACTTGTAATTTATTGAAATTAATTATGAACAATTGTTTAACCTCAAAAGTACAGTTTTTAAATTAAGTGTTGTTGAAACAGCAAGTTTCTCAGTGGATCTGCACTCACAAATGCAGCCTAGGTGTAGTAGTCGAACACAGATCCACTGATCCATCAACACAGAGCATCTTCATGAGACAAGCTGATAAAATAAAATTTAAAAATCTGTATTGTTCGGTACAAGTGTGTATTGAACCTAAAGCACTGTTCCATACGGTTCGATACGGGTACATGTATTGTTGCACCCCTAGTAGATGGATAAAAAATGCCATTGCCTTCCAAGTGCTTTCAGGATAAACAAACACCCACAAACTTCTGACCAATCACACAATCATTTCATTTGTGGAAGAGGATGAAAGGTTTTTCTAGGGTCATTTGTCAAGAAGATGCAGGTGACACAAAGCTGAGAACAAAATGACGTGATTTCCATATCTCATGCAACATTGTGGACAACCCTGACCATCCTCTTCATCAGACTGTCATAGAGAGACAGAGTGTCTTCAGTCGGAGGCTTCTTCAATTTCGCTGTAATACGGACCACAGCCATCAGCATCTACAATAATTCTTTACTTAAATGAGTTACAACAACACCTAATTTCCCTCTGGGATAAATAAAGTATTTTTGAATTGAATTGAATTGAACTGCGACAATGAGAGCAGATTTCATAAGTTTGAATAAACGGTGCAGAGACCTTTAGTGCCCAAGTTATACCTTGCCTGAAGTTTGGCATTGTGGCTCCTATGCTCAGTCTGGTTCATCTCACTGTCTCCTTGAGTTTTTGTTGTTATTGCTGACATGCCAACGTTTTTCCTTAGTAAATCTTTATGTGGGTCTCCCTCTGCATTCCTGGGTCTGACTCCTTAAAACCTGACAAGAGGGCAGGCCCGCCATGGCTAATCAGGAGCCATGGCACCTGATGGGCCGTTCTGATATTTGGGCCACAAGGGCCGGTAACATGTTAGTTATTGATCAGATCACTGCTACCGCTGTCCCTGTTCTGCTGGGTAATTATGTGATACAATGACCTGCCATAGTCCCAGAGCTGCCACCGCCTCCAGCTGGCAGCTCTCAATCTTTTTTTCTTTTTTTTTTTTTTTGCGCTCTGACGTAACACGTTAGCGCTCGCGGTCAGTCGTGTTTAAAAGATGGAAAGAGCAAGCGTGGTGCTGGGAAAGTTAGAATTAAAAAGAGGAATACTCTGGAAACTGATGCAGCTAAATGTGCTAAATTAGCAACTTTTTCAGTAAAAGGTGGTCATGGTTTGAGGATGATAAAACAGGTAAGGCAACATGTTGAACAGTGTCTGCATACCACTGTTCAAGTTAATTAATTATCAAGTCAATGAATTTGTAGCGTTGTGGCAAATAACATAATGTTGTATAATTTAAAATGATGCGACACCACATAACTGAGAAACTGTCTTGTAGTTTCTCAGAGTCAGAGCCAAGATACAAAATCGTCCTGCTCCAGAGCACTCAGGTCCAGAGTGAGCAGGTAGGATCACTCATTGACTGAATATTATTAGAATTAATATAATGGAGTATGATGTAGAGCTGCTTTATATGAAAGGTGCTCTGAGATGGTTCAGTACATTTCTGTAACTGAGCTAATGATCAGAGGAAACAGGTGATTTGTAGAAAGCATTATTTAAAAAAAGTGATTTTTAGCAGAGCCAAGATTCGGTTTGAGGGGAACAGGTGAGCTGTTGTAACAGAGTGTGAACAAACAAGCATTAGTTTCAATTTAACAGCTTTATGCCCAAACAAAATTAGAAACCTGTTATATTTTTCTAATTAAAAATAAGATAATAAGCCCATAATTAGTATCCAGATGGTGCCGCGAGCAGGAACTTTCTGTCAACCCAAACAAGACAGAATTGGTTCTTTTCACTCAAAAGAAGTCAAGGAAGGGGTACTCACCTCCAAATTTGGAGGGTGTTGAACTCTCCCTGTCAGAGTCAGTTAAGTTCTTGGGTGTCTATCTAGACAGAAAGCTTAACTGAAAAAGACATATAAATGAAAAGTGTAAGAGGGCATCAATGTGCCTACACCAGTGCCATAGAATTGCAGGTAGTCGTTGGAGTGCTACCCCAAAGGCTATCAGATGGATCTACACAACCATAGTTTGCGCAATGCTATGCTATGCTGTTTTAATGTTGGATGATCCGCCTTGATGAGAGCAACAACATCAACACAATCAATATAACAACCCCATGACCAGGCAATGAATTCACACAGACACCAAAAGCTTTGGATTTTATAAACCCACTTTGGAAAGGGAGAGGTTCAGAAATACTTAACTTTGAAGCCAAGCATCAGGGAAGCTCTCATCCTTTTGTGACCGTGAGCTTAGTTTTATTACACACAGAGATAAGGTTCTCCTCCTTTCCCAGCCAATCAGAGTTAAGGTTACACAATTCGGCTGCTATGTGTAGGAGAGAAAAAAACACAAGAACAAACTAAAAAAAACAGATATGAAACTTGTTACAGCAAGGACATTTGCAAAAATAGTTTCAGTAGTTAGTTTCAGTTTCCACACAGCTGGGTTTCTTCTTTTGCAGGGTGAGGTCAACTCCCACCCAACTGTAGGAATGTGATAATTAAGCTGCAAAGAACAATATATATATATATATATAATTTTACTTCTAACAGTGATGCTCACCCATGTGCAATGCATGGCCTGCCTGAGCATCACAGGTTCCATTAGAACAACACCCAAGGCAGCCCTTGAAGTCCTACTAGACCTGACTCCACTGGATTGCCCAGATATACAGAACAGTGCACTAATATCGACGGTTTAGAGATTATAATTACATGACTTTAATAATATATCTTGATCTATAATGGGCGGGTCTGAGGCATGAAACTCCAGGGCCGAAAATGAGTCCCTCTCCGGCCCTGCAAGAGGGATTTTTCTGCTGTAATTTATCCACTCCAAAAGGAGAATATTTGGAATTATGCAGATTCAGTTCAGTTCTGGGTGTTAACACTTGTTACCAAAATTAAAACCTGCACGAGCTGTGACCTGTAATGCAATAAAACAAGATTTTAAATAATTACAAACATTAAAGAAATAAAAATAATAACCCTCCAGCTGCCTCAATTAAATCACTGTATAAAAAACCCATGTCCTGGAACATATAGGAAACTTTCCTAAACGTGTGAAAAGAAGCAGCTACTCCCTTTTTTGGTTCTTAATTTTTTTCACGACTTCCTTAATATTGAGTGGTGAAAGCCTCTTTCACACACCACCTCTAAACTCCAACCTGTTACACCTTGATCCTGCTTGGTGTCATGTTTGAAAGAACTGAGGTGAAATGTGGGGTTGAAGTTGATCCACTGCTGAGCTGTCTGACACATCCTTCCGTTCTGCAGCTTGTTGAGCTGTCTACCTCCCTGACTGACATGTGAAGCATAATAGTCACATTTTAACAGAGTGTGAACAGTTGTAAAACCACCTGGGGAGGAGAGTGCTTGCTGCATTGTATTGTTCAATAGATGACACCTGAGGCACAACAATCAGCACTAGGGAATTGTCAGCATTAATGAAAGAGTGCACTTTGTAATTGAAGTGATTCAAACTGCAGAAATAACAACAATGGAAAAGGTTTGTGTGAAGTAGAAAATTTCACTGTTTAGTATAGTTTTTTTTTAATAAATTACTTCCTTCATGTCACCTTTAAACAATGTGACTGCTTTGTCCAAAAGGTTGACATTACTGTCTTCAACAGACTGTCCCTTGACTCTGCTGTGTGGCTGACAGAGCAAGATCACAAACATCTGAACAGCTCTGTCAGCACTAACATTTCTCTCTGCAAACATCTCTGGTGGCCACTTATGATCAGGTGTCACCTCTCCACTCTAAATGCAAATAAACACAACCAGATGTGGGGAAGAAACGGAACACTACAGAGTTCAATATTTATTTATTTATTTATTTTAGCAAAAGTTACTCATTGCAAGCTATAAAACAAAGCATAACAAAGCTTATTCAGAACCGATTTGGTCGTATGTGGAGAAATATGTAGCTGAAGTGGTTAAAACATTTGCAAATATTGCATTTTGCCGCTTCTGTAAACAAACTGACGCGCTTTATGTAAAGTACATAATCTGACTAGGAATGTGATACACTTGCTCCAGATGTCTTTGCATATTGCGTTTGTGCATAGCTGCAGCCCCAAATAAACAAAGCAAGTATGGCGACAGCAAGCAACTTCAAAATAGAGGACCCTCCAGCCAGTTTGAAGTCAGTGGTGTGGCAGCATTTTGGCTTCCCCTTTTTACTAATGAAAATGGTGTGAAAAGTATGGACAGGACAAAGACAGTGTGTAAGCATTGCCATCAAGTGATGATTTACACGAACAGTACGAGCAGCATGTCGCAACATATTAGTCGGCTCCACAGCGAGCTAGCCCCATCAACACCGAAACCACCACAGGTAGCAAGTGGATAAACTACACTGACAAACGCATTTGCATGTCCTCTAGCCCACACCAGAGCAAGGGCCACAGCCATTACACAATCCATTGCTGTTTATATGGCGAAAAATATGAGGCCAGAACTGTGGAAACGGAAGGCTTTTGGGAGATGATTCACACTTTGGAACCAAAATACTCCATCTCGTCATGTCCACACACTTCAGCCAGAAGGTGATACCCGAACTGTACAGGCAAGTCAAAGCTAATGTTGTTGACGTACTTGGAAAGGCTGATAGTGTATCTATAACTACGGATGGATGGACATCAAGGGCAACGCATAGTTATGTTACAATCACAGCTCATGTGATCACTGCCGAATGGAAAATGGTTAGCTCTGTGCTCCAAACAAGTCCTCTCTTTGAAACTCATAGCGGGACAAACATTGCGCAAGTACTAACAGATACTGTAGTGGAATGGAAGCTGGAACAACCAAAGTATGGCATTGCTGTTGTCCCAGATGACGCACAAAATATGGACGATGTTGTAAGAGAAGCTGGCCCCATGTTAAGTGTTTCGCCCATACGTTAAACTTAGCAAGTCAAGCAGGTTTGGCTGTGCCCCGTGTGTCTCACCTTTTAGGTCGAATTAGGAGCATCGTCAGCTTTTTTCACCGCAGCCCTACTGCAACCGCTGTGTTAGCATCCAAACAAAAGGCACTTAACCAAGACAATCAGCACAAGCTTATTGTGGGTGTTACAACACGCTGGAATAGCAGTCTGGACATCGTTGAACGCTATTTGGAGCAACAAGTTGCAGCAGCTCTTCACAGCCCAGACATAAGATGAAATGCACATGAAATCGACACACTGGATTCTTCTGACATCCGTGATGCCGAGGACATTGTGAAACTTCTGAAGCCTTTAAAAAAAGCCACCACTGTGCTCAGTGATGAAAACAACCCCCCAGTTTCCCTCATACTGCCCCTAAAATACATGGTTGAACAGAACATAGTGAAAACGACTTAGCCACAGTGACTGCTATGAAGAGGGTTATCCTGAGCAATCTTTCAGACAGGTATGCTGGGGAATACAGCAGCCTGTTGGAGTGCACTGTAGTTGACCCCAGATTTTGCACCATACCTCATCTAGAGGAAACCTAGCGTCAGGATGTGTACCACAGGCTGAAGGAGAAAGCTGTGCAGCTACAAACACAGGTATTAACCATATTCTGTTTTTTCCTTCATCAAATACCATACAGCCATGATCACAATTGTTGGCAAAAATCCAAATATGTAAATTGGATGATGACGTTATTTAGTAACTTTTAGGACGGCCAAAAAGCAACTTTTCTTACTGAGGAGTTGACAGCTGTGTTCAGCAGCTCGAAATCTCACTCCAAGCTCAGGTCAAAACTTGAGAGCTCTGTACAAACTCTACCTAGAAAGGCATTTGATTGGGAAACCTTCTTGCTGGAAAGCAACAGTGCCGCCTCTTGTCTTTTCTGTTTGTATTTCTGTTTATTGTAGTGTCCTAATTTCAATGGAATTGGGGTTGCAGTGTAAAAAGCAGGAATCTGAAAGATTGCATCATTTTGACTAAATCTAACTTAGTTTGATGTGAAGGATCAGGTGTAGGATAAACACCACACATTAAACCAAACCAAACAAACATTTAGTTACTTAAATTTGGATTTTCTCATGCAATTTTCTAATATTTGTAAAGCAGCTTAAATTATCTGTGATACAAAAAAGAAATCTGAAGTTCTTTCTTCATAAAATCATTACTCTATCAGCATTTTGTTGTGGAAAATTGTCAGCATTATTCAAAGTGTACAATTTGTACATAAATGGATTTTGAAATCTCAAATCCGAACAATGATGGAATATATTTTCACAAAATTAGAAACAGTAGTGAAGTGCAAGAAGAAATAAAAATACAGATATTTACATGACAATATCTCTTGTTGAGGTGCTGAAATAAAAAGGAAACATTAATTCTCAGCATGAACCCGTAAATGAGGAATATCTCCAGATAATGGGAGTAACTCCAATGGAATAATGATGAGGTAGACATCGTAAGAGACATTTAAAAAGGAGAATGTCTGTTGTTGACTTCTAAAGTGACAAAACAGTCACAAAAATATTTCACCTTGAGCACAGTTGTCTTTTAGTTTAATGTATAAAAGAACAATAAATCTGAGCATCATGAGCAGAAAACGGCATTAAAATGAAATTAGTTTCATTTTTTGTAGGCTTTAGTAGTAAAGCCGGAGATGTTTGTTCTCGTCTGAGTTGAGCAAAAAAAAAAGTTTTATTATTGTTTATTTTTTATGTAAAAGTAAGTGGTTTGCTTCATAGATAATAGTCTTACTGCTCTCAGTTGCTTGGTTACTGTCACTTAAAATGAGAAGTTGTGGAGGAAAACGAGAGGGATTTTTGATCCCTGAGGATTATGTCTTGTTCAGTGCCTCGAATAATGAAAGTCACATTTAGGCTGAAAAGTATTTTGAATATTCACAATAACCTCCCTTCCCCAGTATAATTTATTATAGATTAAAAAGCACTGCTCCGATTTCTATCCGACAAGAATCTTCTAGATGACTAAGCTGGGTTCAAAAGCAAAACTAAAATTACTGGAAAGAAAAATAAATGGGTAAAAATGATGCATAGCAACTTTTCTGGTTGAAACATTTCATTAAAACGTTTTTGTATAACACTCTTTGGTTGATAAAGTATATTTTCCAAGAAATAGCTTCTGCAAGCCCTTATATAAAAAAATAATAACTCAACATGCCTAAAAACCAGCCTAAATAATGTCCTGATGCATGCTTAATAATATACAGTATTTAGAAAAACCTAACAAGGTTGCGTCAGATCATCTGAACAAGTTCTTTTTAGTTGAAACATTTAGTCTTTTATACAAAAGACTTCTCTAGTCTACAGGGTAAAAAAATATTTGTTTTCTATCTATAAATCAGGTAAATAAAAAGCAATAAAACATGATTTTTTTTGCATAAATAAGCAATCATTTGTTAGGATAAAGAAACTGGAGTGATAATTTATTTTTAAGACATACCAAAGCATGGATTTCCTTCATGACATATCTGACCACATTTAAATGCAAATACAGTAGTTTTGAGATTATGGTCAAAGCTGAGGAGAAATTGTTTATTGTATAAAGTGAAGAAATTAAAAAAAATGTTTTCATAGTTTCTGCTTAAACCCATTCTCATTTGTTCAGAACAAAGCAACCAAGCTGTTATGAGTGAATAAATAAAAGCTTTAGACAGTTCAGATTCTGTGTTTCCATCAGATTTCTGCATGGTGCCAATCTTTGATGACACTTTGAATGTTGGTCAAATTTGGAAAATTGCTCCTCAAATTTTTGGAGCCAGTCATTCAAACTCTTATGCTGTGCGGGTGCAAATTATTTCAGGCACCTGAAAAACATTTTTATGGATTTCCTACTTGTTCACACAATAACGCCCTCAAAAAGGTGCACTTATAAAACTTGCTTGGAAAATGTCAAACTTATGTGTACCAATAGCTGATCAGAGTTTTTCTTGTGAACATTTACACCATTTCTCTAGATCCATCAAACTGTTTTCCAAACTTTATATGTAAGACTTTAAATTTAGGTTTATGTTACTCAAATGCAGGTAACTACACTGTAAAAAAGCTGTAAAAAAATACTATTAGATACCTGTCAAACAGCAGTAAAAAATTGTGAAACCCACAACAGTATATCACTCTAACAAATACATTAAATTATTGTTACTCAAAAAACAAGTATTTAAAGGGGCTATATGTAAAATCAACTTTTTGGAGCTTTATACCATGTTATAATGTTATCCTCTCATCAAAAACATGCCCAGAGTCTATGGCGTTACATTTGTGCCATCATCTTGAGCGCGCAGTAACACTGATTTGAGAGCAGATATCAATATGAACAAGCAATAATTTGAACCGTGTGCGTTGAAATCACACACAAGCTCACACAGCTCACTCCCTGCTCGCTCAACTGTCTTCCTGCTCGTGCTCGGCTCCCTCCCTCCCTCCTCTCAGCTTCTCCTCTGCTCGCACGGATCCCTTCCTCCTCTCAACTTTACTTCTGCTCGCGTGCAGCTCTGTCTATGCGCTCGCAACCCAAGTTGTATGTAAATTAACCACATCAACAGGCAATTGGAGACAGGTTTTTCCCCATTAAAACATTGTCACATATTCCTTTCTCCATTTCTTCCAGCTGAAGAGGGACCAAAATGAGCGTGACATCACAGGAATATTGACCTTTGACATAAAACCATCTAGTAATTATTTTTATTCCATTAGAAATATGTTCAACATCTTAATTACAGGGGACAGAAGAAACAGCCCACAACTGATCTCCAACAAATCTGAACATGACTGATCAGAAATTTAAAATAGATAAATGCAAGATTCGTTCATGATTTATAGGGGTGTCCGGATACCATTTATTCTCAAACCAAGTAGAAGTACTTCAATATGGGTACTTGCTACTACTGGGTTCAAATACTGAGTACTTACAGAGTTGGAACTTAAACATTACACAATGACTTTAAAAACATGTTGCTTTTATCTAGAATAAAGGCTGGTTCATTGTCGACGCGTTGCCGAGGGCTACGCGTCGTGACGCAGTTAAAGCGTCCCCGCCCCCGCGCGTTGGCCCTTTGCGGTGCCCTGTCGCGAGGTCGTGCACCTCCGGATTTTTGAAACTCCGCAAGGACCGTGCGCATCATGGACATATGATCCCTCCACGAGAGACCATAAAGACACTCAAATGGCACAGAATTCGTGGACAAAGATGAGTCCGTCTGTTGTAAGACATGGAAAAACATGCGTGATCGCTTTTAAAGCAAAGAAGAAGGTGAGCAAAAGTGGAGATGGAATAA
>JARVGW010000221.1:9667127-9677543 GCA_031762495.1 Anablepsoides rubrolineatus
CGACAAAAACTCGAAACGTCGGGCGCATTTGTCGGCCGCATTCGTAGGGCCCGACGAATTGGGACAGGCCTAGGCGCAGGGTAGTGACGTCAGTACCCGACAAATGCGGCCGACGTCGGGCGCAACCCATGAATTGAGACACAGCCAATATCCCATTCAGCTGGCTGTTTACAGAAGTGGCTAAACATGGATGCTACATGTTAGCATGTTGTTTCTGAAACTGTTGTTCAATCAGAGCAGAAAATCTAAACCTTATCTGCCATGCTTGTTGAGTTCACAGTTTACATTTGAACTGTCCTCTGACTGGCTGCACCTCTGCAGCATGTATTAATGGAATTGGAGCGACATGCTATAACTAAAATATCGATCGAGTAACTTTAGTATCAATATGGACCAAGACTGATATTACTATGTATTTCTGTGGATTCTCAGTCATCAATGACATAAAAGTAAAAGAAAAAAGACAAAGCAACTGGACTTCTGTTCTGTAGCTGAAGACGTGTGGAGCTACAAGATTTCCACTGCATGACTCAAGATTATTGTCATTATTATACTTGGCTTGATCTCCTTACCCCCACCTCACAGATGAAAAAGTCAGATGAAATGTGCCACGCACATTCAGAAAGCAGCCACTTTGAAAAATATCAGCTATGTGTCTGACTTTTTACCACATTAGGCTTAGGTGATAAAAACATATTTTGTTAGGGGTAGGAAAAAAAATTAAAAATAAAACATGCAAGCTTGCGCAGCTGGACATGTTCAGACATGCCTCGCTGGCTGTAGTAGTCCTGACAGACAGCTTCACAGACCAACCAGCTGCAAGTGTCTTACTTCAAGCAAAGATCTGGACTCCCTTTGGATTTAAACTATCAGTGATTTTTTTTTACCGACCCGTGACCTTGCACTGCAGACGAGGAAATGAGTGCAAACTTTATTTGTAAAAAACACTTTTTTTTTTATAAAAGCATGCAGCAGCTTTGAAATGACCACAGTAAGAGTCAGTTTATTTTGAAACTTAAAACTCTAAAATACGACGGAGTATTAGGGCCATCTTTTTTATTATTATTACGAGATTAAAGTCGTAATTTTAGGAGAATAAAGTCATAATATTACGAGATTAAAGTCATAATATTATGAGAAAAAAGTCATAATCATGACGTGTCCATTTTCCGTTCCTCATTTCCTCCTTATTTTCCCCACACCTGCTGTGTACAGCCATGTGTCTGTGTTTATAAAGTAGTCTGTGATGACTTGGGTCACTGTTAGATTGATATGCTTTCATCCTAATTAGCTACGTGACGACTAAATCTGTCAATACATCCATTAATTACAATACATATCAATCTTGTTAAGTGGCCCGAATACTCCGTTGGACTAAAAAGACATAGATTGACTTGTATTTGATCTGTTTGATGTAATAAGAGATAAACCAATTCTGTGAATCCTGCAGTGCTGCTCAGTGTGACAGCAACATCAGTGCAGCTGTGTTTTTTTAAACGTCTATCTCTGGCTTTATGTATGTAAATGCTCACAAGCAGCTGTTGCTCCATTGAACATTAATTACTCAACATGCCACAGGCGCACACACACACACACACACACACACACACACACACACACACACCATGCTGCCTGTTTACTCTGGTATTTTCTAAAGGTCATACGAATATGAGCAATACCGCCCAACCCTATACCACATACTGAAAAGGCCTGAGTTAGATTTTAAAAAAATCCAATATGGGTTGTATTTGACTGTAGTGTGAACAGTCCAAGTCACAGATGGTAGTTACAAACACAATACAGAAAGGCTGTCTTCATACCAGTTTGGTGGGACTGCGTCTGGAGAAAACCCTGCGGGGACACTTTAGGTGAAGATGCCCGGAGCACCAGCTGCGCATGTTGAGCCACTCCACGGTCCTCGAAGGACCGGGTCCATCCTCTTTGTGCAGAAGGATCAGCTTCTTCAGAGCCCGGACAGCTGTGTTTTCTAGCATTTGCTCCAACTGGAGGGAATAAGACAAGTGATAAAAGTGACATTTTAACCATTATAATTCCTGCCTTCTACATTTTGCCTGCAAATACGTACTTCGCCCAGCGCTGGTTCCAGGTCCCCCAGGCCCACAATGAGGATGCAGTCAGCCTGGCGGATGCAGCGCTGAGTCCATGGGGTCATGCTGTTGTCGGTCTGGTAAAGGACAATTCGATTGATGTCCTCCTGCTGGGCCAGCCAGCCAGAGAGACGATACTCGTGGATACTGTAATTATTGAAAAGCAAATTAAAAAACTTTAAAATTCAGCAAACAGACAGGAACTGAGCAGAAAAATAAGCAAATGTTTGTTTCACAACTGTAAATTGGGGGAAAAAGACAGAAAATTAGAACAACTAATACAAAAAAAACTTCAATTCATACAAAAATTGAGATTATAAGACTGACCTGTCCAAGGCAGAAGCCCCTAGTCTCTCTCTGATTATGTCACTGGTTAGAAGTAGAGTGGGCCCTTTAAGTATCACAGGAAATGCAAAATGAACACACAAAAAAATATAATAAATAAGGACGCCATTACAAGGAATTCCAATACCCAAATACAAAAAGAAGAACAGAAATGTTGGGAGTAAGGTTACCAATGGCACTGAGGGCATGGCTGAGCTCCAAGTTGAATGCATTTATGGGCACTTCATCACATACAGGTAGAACAGCCACTGTCGACAGGTTACTTGATGGGTTGGTGACATCTGCACTTGTTGTCATACTGGGCAAACTGAGGGTTGATCCTGGGAGACAGAAACACAATGTGAGGAGGAGAAATGAAAGAAAAGAACAAGGCTGTAAGGAGAGAAACAGAAGATTTATTGTTATTACTATTTTATTTTTAAATTGTACACCTCCTCAGCATCGTCTTACCTGAGAATGGCCCACGACCGTGCTGGAGGTTCCCCAGAATCTTCTGACCTAACAGATGAATCAACCTTGTCACCACCTAGAACACAGATAATAAAGGTTGTATTACTCAGGGCAAAGCCCAGCACACACATTTTTTTTATAATAAAGACGCCAACCTGAGGATATCGTCTTTTAATGTTGTTCAACGTTCCTTCTGGCAGTTTAACGAGCTCTGTGTCTCTCACAGCGTGGACAGTGGTGGCTCTTGGCTGTTTGGTCAAGGCCTCCACCTAAAACAGCAAAAAAGAACAACTCAGATAAATAAATAAAACTAATCAATAGGTTTCAGCCACTAAAAGCAGAACTACTTTGAATAATCGACAAATAGTAATTTGAATTTGGTTTCTTTTACATTAATACAGATAAAACTGTTCTTACCACACCAATGAGGTCTCCTCTACCATATTCCCCAACCAATTCCTTCTTCCCATTTGCTTTACGAATGACTGAACGCAGACGTCCATTCAGGACAATGTAGGTGCAATCTGACTGGTCATCTTGTCTATAAGCATAAAAGTATATATTTTTACAAGTATCCAATTACATGAAACTGTTGTTTATTATGTGTGAATAAAATGTTTAAGAACATAGTTATGCAATGAAAAAGTTAGGTCTATTTATTTTTATCATTCCCCCCCAAAATGTTATTTATCTACAGATCCACCTTTTTTATATGTAGTACAATAATGCCTATAATAACTTAATCATTCTAAATGTGCCTAAACCATGGAGGTCTATACAACAACTGGAGTGAGTTTTGACCACATGACTGTGTGATCCACTGTAGCAGCTGTGGGGCTAAGCAGAACGGGCAAGAGTCTGGATTTCCATAGAGAAAAAAGGACTGATGATGTAGAAATCATAAAAACTTAATATTATCATAATTATCATTAATATATTAGAGCTAACTATTAAATATTACAGGCTGGTTTTGACTTTAAAAGTTTAATATAATAGTATATATTTGACAATTTGTAGGTTTCTATTAGACAAACCTGCCCTTTTGAGAAGATCTATAGCCAATATTAGTAGATAGGTTTCATGCTAAACTATTACTGGGTATGAATGAACATTTTCTGTCAAGTATCGATTGGCAAATATTTTTTATTATTATTAATGACAATAATAAATAATAAATATATTTTGTTACTATCTTAAGTTATAATCTTTTACTAGCTAAAAAGTCAAAGTTATTGACTGACTTTGGATCATTGTTACTTATAAATTATATATTTTTCTGGTATATATTTTGCTGTTTTACATGATTGTTGAACTAAATTAACAATTATATAAATTTTTATATATATATATAAGAATTTGTGACACAGATCCAGTTGGGGTTGCTGTTAATCAAATAGTTGCTATGATGGCTGTGAGCCAATCCCTGTATGGTCATTTTTGCTCCTATGTTGTCATAGATGCTAACAGTGGACAGAACAGATTGAACTCATTCTAGTGTTATTTTAGTCTATGGCTTAAACTGATTAAAAACATATAGATTATTTCACCTCACTTTTTTATAAATCTTTTTAAACTATTCACTATTTAATAAAATCAAGAAATTAAGAAATGCAATCATCAACTTAGTTACTTGAAAAAAAAAAGGTGGGACTACCTGTAGAGGGCTCTGCCAGCTTCGACAGCCATCCAGTCAATAGCAAAGTCCATCTGTCTGACGAAAGCAGACATGCGGACGGCCACGGTGTGGGCCACACTCAGCACCACGCTTGGTTGTTCCCTCATTATCCTGCAGATGGCAGCACACAGGAAAGACAGAAAAACACCAACTTAATCCATTCTGAAATATAGTAAAAAGTAAAGAGAAATAATCTTTCCAAAATAAAGTTTCTACTTTTTTAATTCTCTTATATATGTTATGAATAAAGGTGTGAAAAGAAGGAACTTTCCCTGTTTTATGACATTAACATCATTACAAAGTGATGTTCGGCAGTAAAGGTGAACGACTTACTCATAGAAATCTGACTTTGAGATCTTCAGGTAAGTGCAGTCTCGGACAGCCTTTATAGTAAATATAAGGGGCTCTCCAGTGAGCACAGCGAGCTGGCCTACCATCTCTCCTGGGTGGGTCACAAACAAGCAGACGGCCTCCTGTTTGTCGATCATCCGCTGGTAGACATGCAGGCAACCAGACAGGACGAAGTGCAGACTCACGTCCTTTACAAATTAAAACAGATCCAAACAAAACAGGAATGGGAAGATATTTGGATTGTTTTTGTTGCTGTTCCTACAAGTTTATCTGTTGTAATAGATCTGTGTTTTCAATATGTTTTGCGTGAAATACCTGGTCTCCCTGTCTTGCTAAAACAGCCCCAGCTTTTGCATGGTGCAGAGTCACTTTCCCACTCAACAAGGATGGGTCCTGGAGATTAAAAAAAATGGAGAAAATAATTCAAATATCCTGTCAAACTGTGACAGATTCTGAAGCTTATAAATAGCTTATAAATACATTGTAGATAAAATGTCTTCCTAGTATTAAACGTTGAGGGACAGTATTCAGCAACTACCAATTTCATTTAAACAATCTAGTTACTTGAACATGATGTGGAAAGTTCAAGTGATGCAACACAAACCAGTCCAATATTGCAACAAATGACTGTGTACAACATCCTCCCTTAAATGTTGCACAGGAGTCTTTAGATTTTATTTTTCACCACAGCTTCAACTATCAACTATATATGATCAAAAATATACATTGAAAGCAGGTCCAAGGTGTAAAATGCAGCCAAATATAATAATTACAGGTAATGAAAATAATGACATTTTCTGAAAATATTGTTAATAAAAGTACACCAATGAAAATGTTTGTGTACCAAAGTAAAAGTTAAGAAAGGTACCATGCATTCTCTCTGAAGCTCTATAAAGCAGAAGTTTTTGGCAGTTTTCTGCTCTGCTGCATTCAGGTGTGTGCTGACATAATGCTACAAGGGAAAACAGTAAAGATCTTAGTCAAGCAACTATTCCTGTTTATCAGTCTGAGAAGCAGGAGCAGTTTAAATGGCCCTTTCCAAATAATTCCATCGTTCTACAGTAAGAAATTGTTCACAAGTGGAAAACCTTCAAGAAAGTTGCCAATCTTCTCAAAAATAAACATTTCAGCATATTCATCATGGGGTCAGACAATGATCAGAGAAATTGCAAAGACCCCAAAAGCTACATTAAATCTCAGCTCTGGGCTAAAACTCCCAACAACACAAGACTGTGTGGCTTGTTTGGAAGGGTTGCTAGGAGAAATTGTGTTCTCTACAACAGTGTTTTTCAACCCTGGTCCTCAAGGCACACTGCCCTGCATTTTTTAGAGGTCTCCCTGCTTTCACACACCTGATTCAGATGCTTGCAGTTCATCTAAAGTCTGTTAATCAGTTACCAACTGAAATCAGCAGTGTTGAAGCATCTAAAACATGCAGGGCAGTGTAGACCAGGGTTGAAAAACACTGCTCTACAAAAACAATACAAAATAAAATTGTGAGATTTAATCTGAAAGACCAAAGAAGCAAAGTTTAATCATGATGCACAGTTTAAGTTGAATTTCTGCTTCTGAGTTGGTTTTAAAAATTGCTGAATCATTGGATGGATTTTTTTAATGCACACAACTTCTGCATTTTGGCTTGTGTTTAATGAAAGAATGAGACAGTGAGACATGTCACATGTTTTTTTGTACATTTATGGATGCACTGACCAAACCTTGAGAAACAATAAGGACCATGATTTATTTTATACAAAAAAAGCTACACAACTGAATGAGTGTTCACTTTCGACCATTGGTGTTTTTACATATAAATAACAAGGAGTAAATATCTAAGAATGAATACAAAAATGAAACAAACCTCAATCCTCATGAGTCGGAGGACCTCTTTTTGGGCTTCCTCAAACAGAGAAGCACATGATCGACTGGATACAGGAGTGAAAATGTTGTCTACTGCTGAATCTTCCTCTGGATACAAGTAGATGCCAGATGGAACTTCATCTACAGTCACCCTCCGCTCACGCTGTTCCTGTGATACTGACTGTAATAAGATTAAGACTCAATGAAAATGCTGTTAAAACAATAAAAACAGGAATATTCAAAATCTATCAACATTTTAGGCATCTGACATGACTACATCAAACGGTTTTGTTTTTTAACAAATTGTATTTTTAATGGCTCCTTAAACAGTCTTTCTTCTCAAATGTTTCTTCATGCAATTATCTAAATGTAAATAAGGGCATGAAATTAAACTATCTCCTTTGTTTAGAAAAATGTACTGACCCGAGTGAAGGCGGGAGGAGTGTTGCCATCCTCTGCAGAGACAGAAATACGTCCTCTTTCGTACGCCATATCAAAATCTGACCTCAGACTCTTCTGCATACCTACACATTAAGACATTAATTATTCAGCCTTGAAAGGACATTTAGACTTTTTTTCTTTTAGTGTTTCTTTAAATCATGCATGTGTTTTAGTCAAAATTAAGTGTAACTAACAAAACACACAATATATTGTACATCAGTATCCTTCTTGAAGATAACTTTACATCTCACCTTAAAATGATGCAATAAATGGTACAATTTGAAGAATGTAATAAAATGTCTTTCATTTTAATAATGCCTAAACGAATCTGAACCCTCAATTCATTCTGTGATGCTAAACTTTGATCGTCCTGAATTTAATGTCACCTTCTTTAAACCATAAATCCTGCATCAACAAGCTGCAATTTTCAAATGATTGTAGCAGACAGCTGGTCTGTTAAAGAGAGCGCTGAAAAGCAATACATAATAAGAAACGTGTTTTTTAAGATGCCAGAGGAAGAACTTTATACATTAGTCTACAAAGGATGGACTGTGATGTACCCCACCCCTCGCACAGTAACTGCTGGAGACAGGACCAGCTCCCTGCGACCTGAATAGGAGTAGCGGGTAAAGAAAACTGTTGGAAGATGGAAGTTCCCTCACCAGAAATGTCCACAGGCATTGAGATTGTTCTGCTAAGATTTGGCACTCCTCCGTCTTTTCCTTGTTCTCCTCCTGCAGAGCAGAAGGTGCAGCATTTATTGGTAAATTAAAACAGAAGATAGACTCGTTACTGACGGCAACACTGAAATCTTCACACAGAAATGCATTTTGATCAAAACTAAAAAGATTTCTTTAAAGAAAAATGTTGTTTGTCTAATCTAAAATACATTTCTGATTTAGCAAACTAGTGTGATGATATTTGCCTCACATCTGCATGTTGGTTTAAAAAGCAGATGCATCTACAGTAAATGGACAGATCAGTAAAGGTAAAAAAAAAAAGAAAACAATGCACTTCAGCTGAGATCTAATGGTATACACGTTTCATGTCCGGTCCCGCTGCTGAGTGACAAAAAATTGTGCAACTTCTGTCTGCTCTCCCGCTGCTATCCCCCGGTGACAGGAGTCTTGTACATTGACCCAGTCAGAACAGCGAGACACAGACCATACGTCTTGGAGCATGTGATTGGTTAAAACTTCGTGGCTGTGCTTGTTTATGAGGAGCAAGCGGTGGTCCAGTAGTGGTCCAGCGGTGGTCCAGCAGTGGTCCAGCTGAGGAGCTGCACCGCTCCAGAGGTGGACTCAGAGCAGATCTTTCTTTCTTGTTGATTCGTTTTAAAAAAAATTTGTCGTTAAAAGAGCAGCTGGTTAAACTGACTGTGAGCGTGCAGCTGATTTTCACTCTTTTTTATTTTTCAGATTACCACATTTAACAAAAAAAACAAAGCCCAGCCAACTCTTCAGCCAACATAACACTGATCATTGAGTGAAAAAAAAAACAATACCCAGCCATCATTATTATTGTTGTTGTTTTCCTACTTATGAGCTTTGAGAGGGCAAAGGGAGGAATTACGTTGATTTATGTCCCGCCATGTCTTCAGCTCATTTATACTCAATGAGGAAATAGATGTCCAACTTTTTGTTACTCAGCACGGGGGACAAGACGTGCAACACAAAGTATAATCCAAGAATGTCACTAAGTTGCAACAGCTGAAATAGTAGAAGGGACTTTATGTGAGTACTTGTACTCGACCTGGAGCTTCACCCTTTACAGCAGCTTCCCGATGCTCCTCAGGCACAGTCAGGCTGCCAAAGCGTTTCCCGTGGCGTATCGGACTGGTACGAGAAGGGTGGGGGGACTGTGGTGGAAGACGTGACGGCTGCATTTCCTATTACACCAACAGAAAATAAATAAATCAACTATTTCAGGTAAAAGACAACATTAAGATCGGTTATTTAAAAAAATAAAACTTGTCTGGCAGCTGTTGGAAAATAAATTCTGGGACTAATAATTTTTTTCTTCTGTTGTAAACTCACTTATCTAATCTCGATTTGTTTCTTTGCAACAAACTTATGTCAAAAAATCTAAATTTGCAATTCAGTGAAAACACTTCCGAAAAAACAAATAGTAGGGGTGTAACAATACATAAGAGGGACACAGTTTGGAACAAGAAAAAGAAACAAATGCTAGTTTTTGTTGTTGCATATTTGTTAATTTTAATTTACTGTCAATACCTCTCTCAGAAGCAGAGACAAAAAGAAAACACCTAAACAAGCCACCAATGTTAGTATGGGTGGCCTAACATAGTAGGTCATAAAATTAGAATATCATGAAAGAGTTTATTTATTTCAGTAAATTGCATTCAAAAAAATGAAACTTATTCATTACACAGACTGATTTAATTCAAATGTTGTTTTTTTTTGTTTTTTTTGATGCTTATAACTGACAACTAATGAAAACCCCAAATTTAGTATCTCAGAAAATTAGAATATTACTTAAGACTAGTGCTGGGCGGTATGACCTAAAATTCATATCACGGTATAAACTGAATCACTTCACGGTAACGTCATAAAAAGTAAAGATAATATAAATTTTAGAGCATTTTTTTTTGCAGAAAACTGTAATCATAATTAAACCCAGCATTTTTGCTTTAATATCTGCCTGTCATACAATGAGCTTCCGCATGTTGAATCTATCAGCTGCTGTTCTGCTGCGCACTTATCTTCATCATCAGAGCAGAAGCCGACTTTACATTAGCAAGATGGATTTATGACTGTACGAACATCCACGTCTTTTTTTTATCATCTCTGTGGGTAACAATACATAAAAAACACGTTTTTTCTCCGACAACTACGGTTGTTAAAGTTTCGCTCTGCGCAATGTGCTGATGGGGGGGGGGGGGAGGGGGGGGGGGAGAGAAATGATATGACACCCCAAACCATCGCTGACTGTGGAAACTTTACACTGGACCTCAAGCAACGTGGATTATGTGCCTCTCCTCTTCCTCTAGACTCTGGGACCTTGATTTCCAAAGGAAACAGAAACAGAAACTATGGATAATTTTATTTT
This sequence comes from Anablepsoides rubrolineatus, assembly GCA_031762495.1. NCBI lineage: Eukaryota > Metazoa > Chordata > Actinopteri > Cyprinodontiformes > Rivulidae > Anablepsoides > Anablepsoides rubrolineatus. Next base: position 9,677,424 of record JARVGW010000221.1, read on the forward strand.
TATGGATTTAGTTAGCTGGTCTCCTAATAAATTTTTGGAACACAGTTTTTTCTTCCATGGGAGGACATGTCAAAGGTGGGACCTCTGTTCTGCTCTGTTCTGGATATATATTTGGATTCT
>JARVGW010000221.1:9690886-9711240 GCA_031762495.1 Anablepsoides rubrolineatus
ATGACTGTGTCAAGATGGAGTCGCGTTTAGCATACCCAAAGTCACGTGATAGCCCCTCTAGTAAATATACCTCATTGCCTTTGACGAACTGACGTTTGAATATGGGTGGTCCAGTTTTCTGATAAAGAAGTAATTTTCATTACATTACACCACATTCTCACTTTAATAATATCTTAGGTCTACTCTGGTTACACTGATGAATCCCTAAAGTAAAGAAGATGCATGAAAACACAAATAACCAATATGTAACTAAACCTGAAGCCATGATGCCCCCTTGTGGATATTACCTATGACAAGTCAAAACTGTTATACTGTAAGTTGTATTGAAAAAAAAAAAAAGTTCAGTCATCAAATATTAATGACAGTTCAAAACAATTCTCTTTAAAATACATAATCTTTATTGTTAAGCGTGTGTCAAGTAGTAGGATTACAGGTCTGCAATTGCCCTGTGGGGCCAGTAAGGGTATTTGACCTTGTCCAACTTGGTTTCAGGGAAAGTGGCGTTGAGGTCTTCAATGGTCATTTGATCAAAGGGTATCATGTTGTTAAATTTATCCAGCTAAAGAAAACAGAAAAAAAAGACTGGATTAGAAAAATCAGTTTTGCCAGGCATTTTAACAACTGATTCAATTACCACCTTACCTCTTTTTGATACTCAGCAATGCGAGCCCTTGATTCTTCAATGTAGGCCAATGCAGTTTTGGTCTGAGAGAAATGAAAAAGAGATGTGAAAAAAACAAAACACCAATAATTGCAAATCAATGACTACAGTGTGATTAGTTTCAGATATAAGAACTGTACTTCTGAACTCCAAACTGGGACAGTTGTAATAATTCAAAACACTGCAAACATAAGCTGATTACGTTTTTATCCCCCACAGATACAATTCTTACACATACACACAGATCAGTACCTAATCTTAATTGTGTAAACTAAAACTAGGACTCATTAATGTGGCAACTTACAGCTTCAGCCTCCTGTGCATTAATGACACTTGTCTGTGTGTCGGTGGGCTCAGGAACCTTCAGGGCTTTGAACTGCGTGCAGAAATATGAATATTGTGTCATCTTTACAAGTCACAGTCTAGCAGACAAAACAAAATATGACTCAACTTGCTGATCATTTGCTAAATGGCACAGGCCATTTATTATGAAAGTTTTGAAGAGATTAAGAAATTGTTAAATCTGTTCACTGGAAGTCATGATCAAAAGTCACCAGTTAGATTTTAATTTAAAATAGATATCAGTTAACATAAAACTCTTTCTCATCTTAAATTACCACAAAAACTCACCTTCTTCTCAAACTCATCAACCATTCCGGCTTTAACCACTGCACTCCTGTAGTAACTCCAATTAATGGGTGCAGGAGTTTCAGGCAGGGAGGTTAATCTGTTTGAATGAGGAGAAATATTTTAACAGATGGCTCTAAAAGATCGACTGTAGCTTGAAGACGGAAGAATCCAGTGAATATAAAAAGTAAGAGTTTCATCATTCTTTCCAAAATAAAATGTGCAAAAGCTCATACTTCCAGGAAACCAGTTACTATAGCATAAAGAAAGACATGGTGACTAAAATCATTGATTACAAGTAAAAAAAACAACAACTGTAAAATACAAATAAGCTGTAAAAGCACACTATAGTGTGTTTCTCAGTTCAACATTGTCAAAGTTCTCAACCAGAAACCCCATATATTTGGGCTTTATAGCAAACATATTTTAAGTCCCAATGAATCAAGTATAATTTAACATTACGTCAGCACATTCACATTAGAACCTTTTATGACCATTATGATAACTGTTTATGCTTTTTATGGGTCATAAATTATAAGACTATGTGAAACAATTGAAAGGTCTAACATTTCTTAAAGGAATGGATATTGCTTACTGCCTTTCAAGCCAAAGTTTTAAAAAGATCATCTTGTTGAGGAATGACAGAGTTTTAGCCATTATGGTGATGTTGTGCCATGTGTCAGCTCTCAAATTATGAGTTGTGAATGACTCTCAGCTACTACTACACCAAATCTTAGCTTAACACTTTGAGTTGAAGCAATTCTTGTGTCCGCTAAAGTCAATTAGCTATGATGGCTTCCCTGAATCAAAAAGTTAATTAGTTGTAAATATACAAATGATGACTACTTTGAGAGTTTCATTTCTTCATGTCATTTAGCAACCTACGCTTTTTGTTGTGTGACATACTTAGCAGAGATGGCATCACTTCTGGTCTTCAGTGCGTTGAAATTGCTCCGCTGATTGGGTGGGACCCGCTCAGCAAATGCCACCCAGTCAATGGCCTTCAGAGCTACACGGCGGGCTGCCATCTTCACTTTCTGAAATCAGAGGGAAATTTATGAACGTACATTCAAATATATCATTAATTTAACCAAGTGAGTCCCAATGATGTGAGTATCCTTTGAGGGTTGATAATTATCAACTGTAACCTGGAAGTCAAAAGTCACAAAACATTATTTTATTTTGACCCAATATGGCAGCCATGATCTGGACATTGCCTAAAATATGATGGGTTCCCTAACCAATTACTTGCTGGGGTATTCTGATGTGTAATTTTCCATTTTCTTTCTGAAATAAAAGTGTCCTGTGACTTTTGACTTTACACAAAAAACTATGTTTCATTTAACAAACACAGAGACTTTCTATTGTATTTAAAATCTCACAGCAGATCTTCTGAAATAAAATAATTTGAGCACTGAAATTTTAAATAAAGTTTAAGGACATTACATCTGAATGACTTCACAGTATTTAGGTATGCACACTAATCAGCCTTAAAATTAAAACCTTTGTACAAAATATTATGTAACACTAAGAGCTCTACCTAAGCAGGGGTTGAATATTGGGATGTCTGAAAGTGAGCTTGACACTACAAAAAAAAGAGTGCTTTTAGTTTTTGTTCTCAGTCTATTTTATGCAGCTTTTTAACTGACTGGAATCACTCTTGTTGGGGCTGGTCTTGGTTATGCGAAAATTATTTGGTGCTATATATTCATCATGGTAACATCTGAATGCAAGGACAGCAAAATATAACTTTAAAATAATCAGAGCAGCTTTATCTTTCCTTCACTAATGTATTCCTAAGACTTTACAATCATAAAAATGCTGTATCATTAATGATTTTATAGCATGTTTAGAATACAAAGTCATATAAATAAGATTAGGATTAGACAATATAAATAAAACTGTTTACCTCCAAGAACCCATTCATACTTGTTTGTGTGTTTGTTCTATAGTCACCATTTAAGTGTGTGCTTGTATATGGATTTTCTTTTATTAATTTAGATTAACTGTATTAATCATGTGTTTATAGTTGCTTCTCTGTTTAAATTACTGTGCAACCTTGTACAAATAACTATTCAGAGAGTACATGTGAATATAAGTCTGTATGGCTAAATTTGGAACTATTACATCATGTCGAGTAATTTTTAATATCGTGTATCTTTTTCAAATACACATTAATTCAATAAGTACTACAATATGTTGATCTGACGACTTTGTTTTATTAAACCGCAAAAAAGAAAAATATAGGTGCTGTGCAGTCATTTGTGAGAAATTTAAGCCCACTAATGAAGCAAAATGTGGGCTAATGTTAGTTTACAGACGGGTAATCATCAAAATAGCTTACGGTATATTAAAATTGCTGTTTATGACATTTTATTCGGTCTAAGACGCTTTGCAAAACCAGAGCTACTGTTAGCTTGCTAGCCAAGGTCAGACGTATCTTTAAGATGCACGGGTCTTTTCAACTATCGAGTAAGCTATACGTTAACTTTTATAATAAATGCACACATATAATAACGTAGATTAACCAAATAGTCAACTAAATGGTCTATTTAAAAAGTATTTATGTTATTTATCCACGTACCGACTCACCTCGCTGCAGTAAGCGGTGCCTATGACAGAGCGGACACAGAGCACCGGATGTGTCTTTTCTTGACGTAGAGCAGCAGAGCGCCGCTTTCGCCCTCTACCGGCCAGGATGAGAAACTACAGTAGATTTCAACCTGCGCCCGTTGTCCGCCCCAAACTTTGCGCTTTTCTCAGCTCAGATTAGGCCTGTTTTGGTAAATGCGTGCTTTAACGATATTAAATGCGCTTTCAGATCATTTGATTTTAATTCATAGGCCATGCTTGTTTTTTTTCCACCCTAATTTTGAAGCGTTTATTTATGTGCAGTGAAGAAAAGCAAGATCAAAATTGAAAAAAATGTAGTGGAAAATGTTCATGCAATTTAGGACAGGCAAAACAAACAAACAAACAAACAAATAAATAAATAAATAAATAAATAAATAATAATAACTGGAACAAATAAATAAACAATACCAAAACCTAAGTCTAGCTTCATTGAGCATTTCTTATTGATTTTTTCAAAATTGTGTTACTTTCTGACGCACTTGGTGCAGAATCTTTTCTGACTAAAAATTGGACCTCAAAGATTTCGAGGTCCATTTCAAAAGTTTTTTTATGCAACAGATAAACATATTTTGAAATTTCATTAATTGTACTATTATCATATGTTATCCAATTTTTTTTTTTTTTTTTTTTTGCGTTTGCTTTTTTTCCCCTTACCTTGCACTGGTAGCTTATGTGACATCACGAGTTTATTTTCTATAATGTCTACATTTTATAATTGAAACACACATTTGTGTTGATTTTCTATATGGACAACACAATATTCAAATCCACAGTTTTTTTTTTAAATAATCAAATTTCCTGAGCAAAAGCTCACAGAGGATCAGGACAAACTTGTGGTTAATATGATAATCGTAGATTGAATTTTTTCCGCTACTCATAGCCTATTCTATTTTATTTAAATTAAATTAAATAAAGTTGAATGAAGTCTAAGCAAATCTTAAAAACGAGATATTTCTGGTATTCAGCAGTGGTATAAACATGTTGAAGTATGGACAGTGCTAACTTAGGGATGAAAATACTACTACTACTACTACTACTACTACTACTACTAATAATAATAATAATAATAATAATAATAATAATAATAATAATAATTTTTGATTACATCTTCATTTAAGGTTTACCTCAAATATTCACACACAAAAACTGAAAAGCAGTTCAGAGGTCACATAATAAATCAGACAGTTTCATGTAAAATGTTTAATTACTAAAGCAAGATTTTTTTGTTTGTTTTTACAAAGATAGACTGATGTACACAGTACAGATACAGAGACATTCAATAAATACAACTTTCCCTGCTCCTCAAGGAAGGCTGCAGAGTTTGTGAGAACTAAACAAATGTCATTTACATTTACAGCAATATTCCCCAAAGAGAACATCTATAGTACCAGTCCCATAAAGGCCACAATGTGAGAGTTATAAAAACTAATAAATGCATTTATCTAAAATATAATTTGGTCCTGTTTGTATTTTTAAACAAAAATATAGAATTTGTGTCAGAAATCTAGAAAAAATAATTAGCAGCAGTTCTGGAAAGCTGCAGTTTCACAAGAGTATAGAAAATAGTCAAATCTGAGTGGGAAATAAAATAATTCAAGTGATAATAAAGATGTGGTCTTGAGGCACTGACACTCTTTTAAGTACTTTTGTGTTGCGTTTTCTTCTTGCGTCACAGTTTGGATTAATTCCTTCAGGTCCGGACTCATTAAATGTTCACAAACTGACACGGAGCTCAGTGAGTTTCCTTTCTGAGTCCACGGCAAACTTATTTTGAAGATTTTTGGAACAATTAAGGACTGAGAATCCACAGAAGTGATGGATGCGCGCACACCACATCACCCATAACGCACTTAGAATTTAAAGAAAAATCTTTTTATTACAAAATCTTCACAGAGTCGTATTCACCATCCCTCACTATAAATACTAAGACAAATAGTACATCCCATAGGTGACGGGTCCACTGAAGAGTCCCGGTACCGGCAGAGTGGGCCTGGGAAAGGTATTTGACGCGCCCCAAGACGGAGAGCTCATGTGCGCTCCGAGGGGGAAAGGCAGCGCGAAGGCGGGCAGGACAGGCTTGGAGGCCAACTTAAACTTTTCCAGTTCGGCCTCCTGCAGTCTCTTGGCTTTGGCCCTCCTGTTCTGGAACCAGATCTTGACCTGGGTCTCCGTCAGGTTGAGGGAGTTGGAGAACTCGGCTCTCTCAGCTATGGAGAGGTACTGCTTCTGGCGGAACTTGCGCTCCAGCGCCAGCAGCTGGGAGGTAGTGAAGGGTGTGCGAGGTTTCCTGTTGTTTTTGTGTTTCCTTAAAGTACACTGAGTTGGACTGGAGCTCCCTGTAATGCAAAAGAAAGTTGGAATAAATGTAAGATAAATAAATAAATACGCGCGTTGGTTTTTGCAATACACGCAAAAACGCACAAGAAAGTGCGCAACAATGAGATTAATCCTCAGTTCAGTTCTGCACACAGTGTCACCTTTACACTTGAGAATAAAATAAGAAGTGAAAAAAAAAATACATTAGTAAGGCATATAAGCAGAGGCACATTATGTTTGTTGGATAAATAGATACATTTACGCACAGCCATAACAAATAAAACCAATGACAAAATTATATTTGTCGCTAAACAAAAACCCTTTCCCGCACTAATGATAGAAGATGATGGATAAATGCGCAGTTTTTTTTTATTTATTTGTTTATTTATTTATCATTATTATTATTATTATTTTGGTATCTTAAGAGCGGAGGGGCGGACTTACGAGGAGGTGTAGAAAAGGAGGAAGCCTGGAACCAAGTGCTCTGCTCTTTCTCACAAAACTGCGGGCTGTCCTCACCGGAACCTCTGGAAACTCCCTGGGAACCCTCCGCGGAAACTCTCCTCTCCGCGTAAAAAGTCCTTGGAGAGAAGCGCGCGCCCTGCACGGCGGCCGAGTCAGAGGCGGAGCAAGAAGTCCGACAGGTGTTCTTCTTGGAAATCAGCGACTCGACGCTGAACGGGAGGCTGCTCCGCTGCAGCTTGGCTCCCTTCTCCGTCGTCATGTCTTTGGGCTGCAGCGGCTCCTCGCCCTCCGTGTCAGTCTCCTCCTTCGGATGGAGCTGGCCGGCGTCTTGAGACTGTGACCCTTGCGCGGAATTCATCCTGGTACCGGGGCGGATGGGGGCCACGCACCTCCGTGGGGCCCGCTCAGATGGCTCGTATACAGTCTCCAACGTGCTTCTTTGCGCAGTCAACAGTGCCTCTGTGGCGTTTTTTTTTACGCGCAAGGACTGGGGTCGGGTATAAAAAGGACAGGGGCTGCTCCCCTCCCGGCTCCCGCCAATCAGCTCGTCAAGTTGTTCCTGTGACGTCTCCGGGTGGAGTTTTGATTGGCTCTCTGCCTTTTGAGAGGAGATCAAGAGGCCTGTGAAAGGAAGAGGCTCGTTAATCATACAGACCCCATGCAGAGCGGGGTTATTGATGGCTCTCACAAAGTAGCTTTGACCAATTTTAGCGCAATTAAGCAGCGGGGAGGACTTTTTTTTTGGCTACATCTATTAGCAGGGCACTTCCACTGGTACTGGCAAGTTTTCCACTTATTCCCACTGTATAAGAGCATGCACCTCCTTTTTTGTCTGGTTCTTTAAATGACAGATGAAATAATTAAATTCTTAAATCGAATAAATATTGTGAAACCATAAACTTTATGTCATATATGGGAAATTAAATGTTAAAAATGAAAGTCACATTGGATTGGAAAGCATCCACATCCGGGACAGAAACTGATTAGGACTGTTGGTCACACAGCATTGCAGCAATTTAAGGCCTGTCAGGACCTCTTCTTCCTCACAATAGCCTCAGTTGAGAAGCAACAGGCGTTTTTTTTTTCTTCTTTTTTTTTTCCAGGTCATACTATTTAATAAGCCAGACAAGTTGTGTTTTCCAAGGCGCCAGGCTCGGCGGGATAAAAAAGGAAGATACCTCCGGGGAGAAAAAGGCGGTGGTTAACTCCACTTAACCAATTGTCCTCTGAATATTTCATACTCCGCTGCCCGGAGCTGGAAGCAGGACAGCGCTGACCGTCAGCTGTTCAGTTTATGCGGGTATGTTCTGCTCTGTTGCCTGGTTATTAAAATCAACAGCAGAAAGATAAAAGGTTGTGCTTTGCAATTCTCAAACATCAGATGCTCGAATCATTAGTTTCTTCACGGTTTGAGCTTTTAAAAGTCACTCAAATCCTCAATGAAAGGATAGCTCAGATCTTTTAAACTTGAGTTCTGTGGAATGGAACTATGAACCATAAATGTCTTACCTGCTGTAGATAAAGCTTGTTTAGTTTGAATCACAAAACGGCAGAACTGGACCAAATATGCTGCTACAATTTTAAAATGACTTCAGTCCCAAAACTTTCTATCATGTATTTATAACACTTAGAAATTGTTTACATTATTAAATTATTTATTTTTTGGATTTTGTTATTCCAACAAAAACTTTTATGTTACTTTTGCTGGAAGTGCAACATTTGGCTGCTGTGTTTGCTCTTGCAAAAAAAACAAAAAACAAAGACAAAAGAAAAAAAAAACACCTTTATGAAAATATTTTAAAAAATATTTTTTCAAAAATTTAATAGATCTAGATTTGTTTTAAAATTGTTTTAACAAAGGTGTTGTGTGTGGGGGGGGGGGGGAATCAGTGAGCTTGAATTTAAAGAGTGAAATGCTCATAAAAATACCACATTATCAAATATATGCATGTGTACATATGCGCATGAGAAAATAGTTGTAAAAATATTATTATGGTGAATGTTATGCTGCTATTTATGTGGGTCTTAATGAAACCTTTTGCCCACAGATGTTGTATAAAAATACAACTTGTATATGTCAAAATAATACTCAAATATTATCAGAATTAAAATTTTCTCACACTGATAAAATTGTTTTGATTGTTTTTCAATCGTTTTGGACATGCATGACCTCTGTACCACTCAGGAGGTGCTGCAGCATCCTCCACATCAAGTTCAGATTAGCTATATTTAGAAAAATGTATTGTCAAATGAGCTCTTGACTGAAGATTTATTTCAGTTGGTTGATGAGGTTTTACTTCAGAAGGTGTTTACAATACTCTAGATACTTTACCTTAAAAACAGGAAGCATTCTGCTCAGAAGCTTAGTTGATCATGTAAATTCTTCTCTTTCAGCACATTAGCTGATGTCCCATTAAATGTGTCAGCAGCACTTTGTGGCCGTCAACCCAACACAAAACCCTGCTGAGATCACTGCACCCATCAAACCTATCAAATTCACAGGAAGTGGTGAGAAGACAAACTTTCCTTAAGAGCATGAACTGCAGCCCTCAGACTCCTGGTCCTCTTTAACAACTTTTTTTGATCATTTTGTGATAAATCTATCAACCCAATGGAACAACGAATGGTCAACATATGTGACCCATCGTATCGAAACAAAGATTAAGTCTAAAAGTGGGATGTGGAGAAACAGGCAAACATTTGCAAAAATTGCATTTTGTCAAAATGTAATGAATAAATGCTGTATCATTTGAATTAATTGTCTGAAATATAATCCTAAAAAAACCTGAAGCACTTTTATGAGCAGTAGCAACAAAAAAAAAAGATTTTGAGAAAAAAATGCTTTAAATTTTTCACATTTTCCTGTGAGCTAAAGCTTTTGTTTCTTTCCAGCTGGGAAATCTCAACATTCAAATATAATGACATCAAAAATTCTCTTTAAAAACTTTTTAAATTTACATAAAATTAAGATTCAGACCAAATATTAATGTATTATTGTAACCAACAGTACAAATTAAGTCATTTCTCTGGATCTGCTTATGATATCAGAATAACTCTGGTGTCAAAATGTAGCCTTTAAATCTGAAAAAAATGATTAGGTAATTTTGACCAAGTTTGACTTAATCCTCATTTCGATATGATGTGTCACACATGAGGCATGTCATGTTCAAAAATGGCAAATAATTGCTTTATAAGTGTGTCTCATTTGACTTATCATCTGACTGTCATGCGATTATATCGGCTGCTGTTTCTCCTAAAATGCAGTGGAGAACAAACAATTCTTTGACTGACAAAACTTATTTATGGAGGTCACTGGCGCTGACCTCCTGAAAGCCCTCAGGTGCAAAGAGCAATTTTCTCTTCATCATATCGAAGGCGCAACTTTTTAGGTTGATGGTTTGGGCAGAGTAAATCCTCATGTTGCGTCTGCACCTTCATTTCCTATCAGACAAAACCGGCCTCCTGTCTCCTCTCATGCTGCAGAGAGCCTTTCGTCACCCAGCTGGTTTGGGTTTAAATACCAACAAATGCGTCTCAAGTCCAAAAACAGGCATCTAAGAGGGTGGATGGGAGTCGGGCCGTGAAGTTCACAGAGATTCATCCGATACGGTTACACCCAGAGACAAATCTACACAAGAAGTGCCATTACCTCTCGTCTCCTGGTGTTTGGTCAAGTCTATTTAGCTTTGAGCCCCCCCCTCTAGTCCTCCTCTCTTCTCCCCTTCCCCAAAAGGCATTTTTGTAACAGCGTGCAGGCAAGTGAGCTATGTCAGAAGGTGTTAGCGAGTCTGAAAGCAGATCTGCTCTTCAAGGCCGATGCGAACGCGATGGGAAGCACTTTCCCCTCAGTTGGCACCAGAAAGGGAACCTCTTTCACGTGCGTGAGCGAGGGGCCTTTTTTACGGACAAACAAGCTCTGATGAAACCGTTTATCTGCTCTACAAAGAGCAGGGGCCAAGTGGTGGCATGGGGTGAGAAAACAGTTATAGGCTGGAAGCTTTTCACGTGATTCTGGTGTCATATTTTTGTCTTCTTCAGTGACCTCCCTGAAAAAAGAGCAAACCTGTTCTGATCTAAACCATCTGTAAATTAAATCTTTAGTACTCATTAAAGGAAAGCTTATCACCCACAACCATTTATGCCAGATTTTTAGGCTAAGATCATTTTATTTTGAGGAGTTTAAACCTTGAAAATAACATTATGTGCGATCTCGTAAAAATATTGAGAAATCTTTCATGAATTGTTGTTGCTGAGACTGTGTGTTGTAAATCATGCTTAGATGTGACTACAACAAAATATAATTCATTGAGGTGTACCCATTTCTGTGTGAGCTAATGGAAATTCAGTGGCTGTGTTCTTTGAAGAACCTGGCCTACCTGGTCTATGTGAGCTGGGTCCTTTGTTGACCTCAAAGCCTGGAAGAAACTGGCTGTGAATTTGGACAGTGTAAATAAAAAGTTAAAAATATTAAAAACCATGTCAGCCAAATGACAAAAACCTAACAACACTTTCAATTTATGTACCGCCAGATTTTCATTTAAAACTGTACTCTTGTCTCTCGCTTTGTTCGCCACAACAAACAAAAAAAACCTTCTGGTCGGCCCGCAATGCACCTTGGGATAGGATGAGCTAAGAAGGATACACCGGATCTGTCAAACTGGGGAAAAGGGGGGGATGTGCTTGTGGGCCGCAATTGGAGGAGCTTGAATTTGGACAGCCTTCGGCGTGGAGCTGTGACGTAATCTGCTGACAAATTCGGCCTTAAAAGGCAGCTCCTTAATTTGGACACAGCCAAAGTCAGTTTTCTGTGGCAGCTGTTTTGAATAGGGTTGACTCCAAAAAGTAAATATATCCAATAATTATTTCCTGAAAGTTTAACTGAGATCCATCCAGTGGTTTGTAGGATATTTTGCTAACAGACAAATTAACTTAACAGTTAGTGTCAAGTTATTAAGTTAAGATGTACTGCAATGTGTTGTGCTCAGTGTTGGAGACAATGCAGCTACAGTAAATGTTAGTAAAATCTTTGAAATTGGTGGCGTTATTGTCCCAGCCTGTGTTTACTTGTTGTTGTTTGTGGTTCTTTGTGTTTTAGTTCCTTGTTTTATGTGTTCTTGTGTTTCAGATCTTCAGTGTTCATGTCCCATTTTTCCCTCAGCTCTTGTGATTTTTCCGTCTATCAGCCACTCTCGCTTGTTGCCACTTTCTAATTAACCCAGGTGCTTTTCATGATCTCATCAACCTGTGTCTTTATGTTCAGTCTCCTGTCACTAACCCATCGTCTTCATGCGTCTCTCCATCTCTTCTCACACCCTCCGGAGATTCTATAAGTTTTTGCCACCCTGCCAGCTGATGTGCTTTTCATTTTGCAATAAATAATTGTAGTTCCTGATTCCCTCGATCCGAACCTTCATCTTCTTGGCAATTATAGCCATTTTTGTGTTTCCTAAGATTGTTTTGCTCTGGCCGTCTGACTCCAAATGTTAATCAGTCATAGAAAGAAACTCAGTGATTGTTTTCTGAAAGTTTCATTACAATGTTTGGGTAAAATGTCAAAGATTCAGTAATTCATCTGATGTTTTGTTAACAGTATAGACAAAGATGCACACAGACATGAAGAACGTGGTGAAGCCCAGTAAGTAATTGTGCATCTATACAGTTTGAATTTGTGTGATTCCAGGTGAACTAATATCCGTGTGAATTTCTGGATATAACCAGTTCATCAGACAAACAGATAATATTTAGAGGTGGGAACCTAATCTGTGTGTGGTGTGGCACATAAAGCCTGAGGGGGAAGTATTGCTGATATTACACAGTGTACTGTACAGAGTGTTGCAACACAGTTTTACTCTTTTTCTCTCTTTCCCTGAAAGTGGCAGAAGAAGTCACAGAAAGTCATCTGAAAGAGTCTGCAGGAAAACTGGGTCATAATTCCCTCATGCGAGCCAGATGTACCTCTGCCTCTCACAGCTCTTTAATCTGTTCACCTTCTCAACATAAGGAAGCTGAAATAACAGTTATTTGTGTTGTAGAGCGCCGCGGAAATTTTCTTTGACCTTTCATTTGACTTAACAAGTTGATTCCATTTACATCAGACTGGCTTCAGTCCTGCGCTTAAACGCCGGTTTGACATTTTCTGCCAAAGCCACTTCCCCTTGTGGCATCCGAGTGCCCTGTGTTTGAGCGTTGGGTAATGAGGGGAATATTCCGTGCGAAAGCCAGGTGGAAGCAAATTGCCTCCATCACGGCTTCTCTTTTGGACTGTAAAAAAGCAATCAGGGAATGAAGCGTCCCACGGTTTTACAGCTGCCGTTTTCAAGTCGAACCAACGCACAACAGGCCTGATTTTATTAGTGCGTGCTGGTGGAAACTAATGTGTGCTCACATGCTGATGCTGGTTTATTTATTTATTTATTTCTCAAATAAGATCTTTTTGCTACTCTTCAAAAACAAAGATTTCATTGAGCGGGCTCCTGGTGCCAGCATAGAGATCGTTAAGGAGAAAAAAAAAACCACAAGTGGTGACAATGCAGTTGGCAGTTTCATCTGGCCCGCTGTCGGCCATAGAAATCCACATACTTGAGGAAAGTCTCGAAACAATGTGAGTGGGCGAGTTCGGTCGAGCACTCGGGACGAAGAGCTCTGTGTGGCTACTCTGTGGTCCCGCTCGCAAACCCAAGAATGTCACCACAATCTCAGATGCTCTCAGCAGCCAAGGATGAGATGAAGTATATCTGAGAATAAAACCCCAGGCAGCAGCATCAATTATCTGTTTTACTGCAGGCTGAAAACCAGCAACTATTGTGTAAATTACTGCAGTTTGGTGTTTATCCTCCACTTAATAAAAAGATTAGATATTGTTCAAACAGTGAATATGGCATGTTTTTTCAGTGCTGTTGTAACTGAGAAGAAGCAGTCTCTTTATTGTGCATAAATCACAAAGTTTTATCCCTGTTTTCTGCATGAGATTTCAGACATTATAAATTATTTATTTTTTGTATTAAATAGTTAGGGCTATTAAAAGACACTTTTGATTTTTAAACATATTTATTAATTGCTAATCAGGTGTACAGTTTTATCAAACAAGAGCATATAAAATCCCAAGAAATCTTCACCTTCAATACACAAACAATAATAAATCAAATTATTTTATTCTTTCCTTTTTGTCTTGCTTTAAATGCAAAATGCTTCAGCTAAATCATAAACACAACACAATGAAATCATTTATATTTAAGCACAAGATATTTTAAACTTGGTTTAATCCCCACTTTCATATTGTTACATTTTCTCTCATTATAATTAATCATTTGTACAGCAAAGAATATAAAAAAGTGGTTCAGATTGCATTTTACCATAGTGTACTTATATACATGTGACATCTCTTGACTCTTGAAAGCAAGTTTTTAATGAAGCTCAACATTTCAGGAAATTCACAAAACACCAGCAATGTTTCCAACAAAGCTTATTTTCACAAAAGATTTTTTTAAAAATCTAAACAAACAACACATCATAACCTCTCCAAATGTTGGCTGACACAAAATTTCTTTTGTAGAAAATATTTTGTAGATTCCATTTTGTTTCATGAAAGTTTTACAAAGTATAAAGATTAATTTTCTAACCTCATATGAAATAGAATGCCTTATGAAATTATGAAATATTCTTTTTAACTTGTTTGTTGTAAATTTTAAAAATGTTAAATAAAACTGTCTCATTTTTTATCCAGCATTGTTTTATTTTTGACTAATTTCATGAACCGTTGTAAGTCAATAAACCTAAATAAAGGCTCGTTTTTACATTGAATGTGGGTGAATGCGCTGTAGACTTAAGCTAACAATGCTTGTCACAAAGTAATAATGTTATTGCAGGCATCAAAGGTTGCAACAAATGCGCAAATGTTTGTGTGTGTGTGTGTATGTGTGTGTGTGCGTGTGTGTTTGAATATCCCGAGATTACAATTTCAAAGTCCTCCCCATGAGAGCCCGAACAATAGAACGGGGTTTCTTTCAAATAAACAAGCATGAGTTGGGCCTGAATGGAGCTGCAACCGAGCAGCCGGATTGGTTCTCAGGAGCAGCAAACTCTGCAGGCTCCTCTCCTCCTCTTCATCCACCTCCTCCTCCTCAGCTACCAAACAAACCGACACGGTAAACACAAACAACCTGATGAAGCCCATAGTGGCTCTCATTCAGCACTTTCTTTTCCACACCTGTTATTTCTTCTGTGCTCTTTTTACTCTCCAACTGAACAGAGCTTTGACGGGAAAGTTGTTGGGAGTAAGACCCCCCCCCCCCCCAAAACTCCCATTTGTGCTATTGCTTAATGAGCCTGAAAATACAACCGCACTGTATTGACTGTGAAAATAGCCTGCAGGCTTAAGTGTAAATTAGCAGTGTGAGGAAGCCTGGAGGGCTGATCTTGCTGAGCAGCCAGAATAATCCTGTTTGAACATCCCCGTGTGGAGGAATCACGGCGCGTCTTCGATGACCGGGGGCTCACAGGGCCACTTGTTGCAGCAGTGGAAACCCCCCCACCACTACCACATTCATCCCCACTGCTGCTGATGTGTGAGATTTATTGAGTCTGCACCACAGCCATGTGTATTGGCAACCATTACGTGACATGTCAGTTGTTTGTCACATTTCAAACCCATAATTCCAGTTAGTTTCACACAATGGCTCCTTTGACTACAATCATCATTCAGTTTAATTTTCTATTCTTTTGTAGATTCCAGGGCGAGGCAGCAGAGGCAGGAGTCTCTCACGTTGCACATGTGCTCTCAGGAGCCTGAGATGCTCTTTTGACCGCTCCGCTTGGCATCTGCCGCCCATAGCCTGTCTATATCTGCATTCTAATGCACATATCCTGCTGGGATGTTAACTTTAGGCCCTCTGTAATTGATGGCTTCCACACTTCAGCCTAGTTCCCCCCTGCTCCTCTCTCCCTGCCGATTGTTGGTATATCTCTGTGGTTTGGGGGTCTTTCAGTCAACTATTGTTCTTTTATGGAGGAATTATAATAGACTAAAAGAGAAAGAAAGAAGAGGGTGAGGGGGACGGGGAGGGGATGAAAAGAGAGTCGCTGCTGATATTTAGTGAACTCCGAAGGGGGAGTTTTCATTCTCATCCTGCAAGTTTGGCACATGCCTTCTGTTACTAAGTGGCAGCACATTCAAAGAGCTTCTTGCATTTCCCATTCTGCGGCTCCACTAGGAGCCTAGACTTACAACCCTGGCAGCTGTTGGGCCTTCTATGCAGCTATAGACTCCTCTCCACAGGTGAGCTCCCCTACCAAACTCCCAGTCTCCACTTCACTCAATGGGCCCTTTTTCAAGCCTTTCATCAGCGGGCAGAGGCTGACTTTATGCGTGCCACTCAAGGAATCGCAGCTCAACATTCTCAAGACTGCAATTAATGTTTGTGTAACACATTCAGTTTGCTTTAGCTCCAGAATGATTTATGTCTTCATTTAGCGTCATCTCTTTTTAAGCCTCTTTGGACAAGAAACTGTTTGAAGTTTGTGGATGCACTAATTGCATTATGACTGGTTAGTTAATTATGAAACAAATGGGAGGAATTATAATAGGAATCATCAGAGAACATAAAGTATAAATAGCTTGCTGAATGAAATGTGTTTGTAAGATGCTGCAGTCAAAGTTAACAGTGGCTCGGTTGCTGTTTCTGCAAAGCAACAATTACTTTAAAAGCTATCGGCTGGATTGGTAAACCACTGTCAGTGCTGTTGTTGTTTTGGTTTGGGTCAGTTTCAGCACATTTCTCTTCTTCTGAATTCAGTGGCAGATAATTCACTTGTTTATTTTCTTCTCCCCCCCTCCTCTCGGGGATGTGAACTGTTACATATTACTCTGAAGGTGTGGTGCCTCTTCCCTCAAAGGACTCCACTGTTTCCCCCAAACTGCTGCCAAGCTGGGCTATCTATTCATTTGGTTACTTAAGTGTAATTGCTCCCCTTTGAAGCCTCAGAAAGGCAAATCATTTGCTTTGGCCCCAGGGCAGGAGTGGTCACCGAGCTGGCGACCCCCTTCTGGTCGGAGAGCGTCGGAGAGACCGCGAGAGGCCAGCTCCCATACGGAGAAGAAATAATACGGCCTGGGCTGCTCAATTTCACCTCCCTTTTCATCCCATTATTTGAAAACTTTTTATTAACAACAGCTTTCTCTCTCATACCAGGGCGCCAGGAGAGAGAGAGAGAAAGAGAGAGGGGTAGGGGGCATGAGAGGATATCAGAAGTGGGGGGAGGAGGCGCATGGTAGAAGGGGTGGCGGTCCTTCTGTAGATGTCTGCTGGATTCCCACACACTCACATGCACGATCACGCACACATCACCAAAAGTGACAGGTCAAGGAGGCATTCAGAAAACAGAAGACCCCCCCCACCCCCCCATTTACTCTCCCAATCAACACCACCACCATTCACACTGCTAAACAGGGACTCGTGTTTCATATGCCACAGGCTTAACACACACACACACCTTTCTGCAGCAGCTTGTCAGAGTCACTCTGAGTGTGTATTTGCTAATACCAATATGTAACTTGTATAGTTCTGTGTATACACACACACAAACACACACACACACACACTCACATGCATCTATTTTCCTCGCTCGCCTCATTGTGCACATGAGAACGTATCGGACTCCCTTCCTTTCAACCCATGACAGCCCACGGAAATATACAGCAACGTGGAACACAAAGAGCCTATTTAACGCCGAAAATTACTCCACCACTTATGGTAATTGTCACAATTCTGACCGCATTGACATTGTAATCTCATAATGAGGTAATGGAGGTTGAAACTGTGTACAGAAGTGCGATTAGAAGGGTGTAGTTCAGTGAAAAAGAGTTAAAAAGCCAGGTTTGGGGGTGTGCGTATGGGGGGGTGGGGTATGTTTCTGTAGTTTATTAAGTAAAAAAAAGTTGCATTTGTATATTTTGTCTCTGAGCTTAAAACTGACAACACTCTTCTGCTTTCCTTCTTATCCTCCTGCTATGCTGTAACTGAACAGACTGTAGTTTTTAAAGAAAAAAAAATCACAAAGCGCAGCTGTCAGGCTTTAGAAGTTAGACTATTTGGATGCTGCGGCATCAAAGGCCCACTTTTAGGAGTTAAAATGATTATTCCTAAATAGCGCGAGTTGTCTTCAAGACAGCGTGGAGCCAGATCAATGTGGACAGGCATCCATAAAAAGCCAACCTGGTTATGAATGCTGCATTTTTTTCTACTTGGTATCATTTCGACTTTGAGGTTTTTAAGAGAGAAGCATTCCCTGCAGTCAAGCCAGATGGTAACAATTCTTAGACATATTACGAGCTGCTCTCTTGCCAAATAGCATACCTTTGGGCTATGTTTTCAGTGGGCTATAAAAGCCAATAATGTAATTTTGATCTATTTTATCAGATATCACCCCAGCCCTGGCTGCGTTTATGTTAAGAAAGCATTTAAGCAGGACAAGAAGGCTCTCTGTTTTGCTTTTGACTCTATAAGTGCATGATTTTTTTTAAATACCTGACCCGCTGCGTGGCCGTTGCTGTTTTGACTTCTGCGCTGAACTGAACTGCAAAGCAGTTCACAGAGTGAAGAGAATCCCTCATTTTGTCAGGTATACAGCTATGGCCTGACACAAAAATACTCTTTTATCATTTTGTTTTGTTTCTTACAAAATGACTTGTGCTGGCTTGCAGCAGAGAGAATATAGCAGTTTTTTATTTTTTGTAGAAAACATTAAAAAGTCTGACCCTGAAACCTCTTTGTGTAACAATGACACAGTAGCGAATGATCCTGGAGCTGAACCACACTCCCCAGCGGCCTGCAGCTCCATGACTCACTGCTGACCTTGCAGCAGAGCTCCTCCAGACCCATTTAGAAAACCTTAAGGGATACACATTTCAATATTGCATATGTCATGATATAAACACCTGAAGAGAGTGAACACAAAAAGACAGCACAGAACACAACAGAGGGATCATATCACAATTACAGGTCTTTCTTCTTTATGATGCTGTAGGAAAGCGATTAAAAACACACAACAAGGCTTATTGAGGACATTAGCTCAGGTTTTCCATTGTGAAGCTTGTTGTTTTCTCCTGCTCTGATCACAACTGGAGGCCTGCTGTGTGGAATTACTTGCACTAATGGCTCCACTCTTTTTTTGTTGCAGGAAATCGGACAGCCGCGCTGTAACTGCTAAAATGGTGATTAAAAAAACCCTAATTGCATCATGATGTTGAGCAATTTAGCAGAGTGAGGGAGGAGGGAAAAAAAGAGCTCTCTAAATAAAGCAAATGGCATTATTGACCAGTTATGGGATGTGTAAAGTTGCTTGGTGGAGCTGAAGCACTTTACTTTGGGATTTCTTTGAAAAAAAAGCCTGCCTTTAAAATACCTTGCCAAATCTGATGGCAGTTGGTAAAGTCTAATTAAAGTTTGCAATAGTGACTCTGTAATTTGCTAGTCTGTGGGGTCATTAAGTCTCTCCCTGGCTTGATTTAATGAGATACAAACTGCACTTAATGAGACAAATAGTTCTGAGTGGCTGGCTTTTAGTTGTGGACACTGCAGAGGCGAAACAACTAAAGTTATGATGTTCTGTAGGTGACATGCAGTGACTGAATATAATGTTTTATATCAGTTTGTTTAATTAAAGTGGACTATAAATAGCTGAGTATAAAAGAAATGACATGTGATTTACCTGACAGCTGGAAAAAAAAAAAGAAATGTTGCCAGAGTTTTTGAGTAAAATTACCTTTTCCTGAGAAAAACATTATGTGCTGTCTCATGTAACCCTGCAAAATCACAAACCTTACAATAAATGTGACGTGCATATCTTTCAATACAAAAAGTCAAAGAAAACATCTTTCTATTGAAGAAACTTGACATATTACACAGGAGTTTACACATTTTATTACATAACTTGCAAAAAAAGCAAAAAAGCAATCTATTGTTATATAGTCTATTGTTGAATCAGTTTTTAGTCTGCTCCCATCAGGTTTCTGCTTATTGTAGTGTGTTTGTGTGCCTTTTTAATTTTGCATTTGAATTGCTTTGACTCCAAGTTATAATCAGGTGTAGATTCACATCATATTATACATTCTTTTGAACTTGACTTAGCCAAAATGAAACAGAAAGTGACATCAAAGGGGAAAAACAAACTCCCTGGTCTTTGTTTATTGAAACAATGATGTTGAACTCGGACTCTTCTTTATCTCTCTGATAGTGACTCAAAATAATCTGAAGAAACATTAAGGGTGCAATGATACAGAAAAATCAAGATTCGGTTCGATTTGATACTTTAGTCTCACAGTTTGATATTTTATCAATACAAAAACAGAAATGTCCATGCCCTTTTTACCTTTTAATTTGTTGAAATTAATAATAAACATTTGTTTAATCTCAAAAATACAGTTTTTAAATTAAATGTGGCTGAAACACATGAAATTAGTTATTATAGTTAATTAGTTATGCTGCTGTAGGTTTAGACTGTTGGAGGACAAACTGACCACATTTCCTCACTCTACTATTATCTTTAGACTCTCTCCTCTACATGTTTGTTATAATTATTTCTATCAATAACATGTGTTTTCTTTGTCTCTCTTCCAGAGGAAAATACACCTGGACCAGTCCTGTGTTTATCTGTC
>JARVGW010000221.1:9761251-9774505 GCA_031762495.1 Anablepsoides rubrolineatus
TCAAGCCGTTTCCATCCAGCTTTTCTGATGCGATACGTCTTAATGCGAATCAGGAAACGTTGATGGAAACACGGCTACAGTCTCTGAATCTTTGCCGGAAATGTGAATATGTCAAACAGCTGTGAAGCAGAACCCCCCACCCCACCCCGCTCAGTGACAGGGAGTGTGAGTGAGGTGGGGTGGGTAAGTTATGAATAAAGAAAGGAGGGTGGAGGAGAGGTGAGCAGACGAGAGTTAGATGAAGGGGTGAGGAGGAGGAGGAGAGAAAGACACCGAAACGCTGCCGTCACTTCACTCTTAAATGAAAGATCGATGAGCTTATTTAAATGTGCTCCCAGAGACGAGAGTTGGCTCAAATAAACCTTTGCATTTATGAGGAGGGGCGTGGGCATCGATTGGCTGTGAGAAAAGGAGAGATGGGGTGAAGGAGGTGGTGGGGGGGTGGGGCACAAGGAGGCAGAGAAAGATCGGGTGGGATCAACCGAAACCTCATGAATTTCATCCTTTCCTTCCTAAAATGAAACATCCTAATAAATGCTAGGTGGAGGGTCAAAACCTGGAAAATCTACGGTCTTCGACTGGTCGCTTGGCAAAGCCTATTAAATCAATAGCCCAACCACCCCCTCCCCACCGAGCCTCCTTCCACTCAGGCCAGCCTTGTCTTGAATCTGTTTTACTAATTTCCAATTCAGCCTCACCCTCCCTAAACCCTCCTACCCATTCAGCCAAGACAGCTGGGAGTTTTTTTTTTTGGGGGGGGGGGGGGTTTGAGGGGGGGGGGGAGTGGGGAGTGTTGTAATTTGGGTGCTGGTGGTGAGACCCTGACATTAATGGGAGAACCGAAGAAGCTGACTCTGCAACCACAAGAGGGAAGACACCGGGGCAGGGAGGGAGGAAGAAAAACGAAGTGGGTGACAAGTGGGAAGAAGAAGGGAAAAGGAGAGCAACTTTTGACACACACACACAGAGGTGTTGTGTCATACCATCATCATCGATTGAACTGCAGGCACAGCTTTCTGAGTGACACGCACGCTGCACCACATTCCCCTTCAACCTCTTTCCATTCTGTCATCCCTACCTCCTCTCTCTCTCTCTCTGTTTCGGTTCTTTCCTCCGTGTTACACCTCCTTTTCTTCCTCCCCTATTGGCCACACTTTCTTACACTTCCCACTACTCCTCTTCCTGTACTCTCAATCCACTCGGTCTCTTAAACAGGGCACATATTCTCCATGCCTTCCAAAACAGCACACACACACACCCCCACACACACTTTCCTCATTCACACATACATGCACACACATTCCAGAGACCTCCTCCTCCTCCTACACACGACCCCAAAGTCTCAGCTTCACATTCTGCCCCGGCACACCATCTGTGTGACCCACAGAAAAGTGTGTGTGTTTGTGTGTCAACAACACCCCGTCTGACCTTTTCTCTGCTTTTGTTTCGCCGCTCTGACATGCTCCCACGAGGTACACGCGCAACACATAAAGAAACCTTTTCATGCATCAAAACACAAACACTGTTTCTTTCCATATAGTAAAGCACCAAAGGGGGGGAAAAAGGGAGCACACAAATGGATGCAGTGTGGCACTATATATCCAGCTGGGCTCAGAAATCAATATCTCATCATATCTGACTTCTCCTCTCTTGTCATATTCAACAGTTACCTCAGACATCACACCCCCCACCCCCACCCCCTCCAACCATAAACCTCACATACTAACACACAGCCAGTGCAAACAGGTCAGCAATATTAAAGGACAATTTGCAATAATAGATTGTGTTTGGCTGCAAGTGTTTAGGTGTTTGTGTGCTTTTGTGCCAAAATTGAGCTGCTGTTAAGCAGGTCACAGACTAAGACTGGGATTATTAAAGAATAGAAACTGTTACACTCACCCCCCCCCCCCCTTTATACACCCTCATTACCTTAATCCAACAATAAGCACTGTAATCATGAAAACCTACTAACAATCACCACTGTTAAATATCACTAATGAGTCTGTCAGTGAAGATTTTTAACATGTTTAAACACACAAAAAAACTGTTTGTTTTTTGTTGTTTTCTCACTGCACAATATCCTCTGACATTTGGACCCAGGTCTACTGGGAACAGAACCTTACCTTGACCATGCAACATGTGGCAGCTGCTGCAGAGGAGGAGCAGGATACACAGAGGCAGATACCGACCCGTCCCGGTCCTGCTGGTCCCGACTCCCCTCATCATCATCAGCATCATCTGCGGGCTCCGTGCCACCACCGATCCCTCCAGAACCTCCCCGGATCCCTCACGGCTACTTTCCGGCTTCATCCCGTGCCAGAAGGCTGGGGACTCGAGTATAAAACCTGCAGTTTCCTGCTCCTTCTGCAACACCCCTGCGTCCCTGTGCAGGAATGAGGAGAAAACCAAGACTGGAGGAGAAGGAAGCCGCTTCTGTTTTATTTCTTTATTTATTTATTTTTTTTGGTCACTGATGAGGAGGATCGGGGCTCCAAGAGTTCAGCGGTGCTTCAGCAAGCTGCCGCCCAGCTCCGACGTCCAAAACTCGGCAGGCGATGAGGAGCAGAGGGGGAAAGGGAAGCAGCAGGAAAAAGGCAGACTTTCCCGTGATGCCTCATTCTCATTTAGATCAAACAAAAATTAATACATTTGAGTGTGTCTATCCGCTTATTTCCTGTCAGCCTCAAATCCGAGCTTGTTTTGATGTCTTCACCAGGGATCATTTAGCTGTTTAGACAGCGGTGGTATTACCAGAGGAGTGATAAAACATGGAAACTATCCAACTATCCTCCTCCCCCCTCTGTACTCTACAAAAATCAATCCGCTAATTGATTTTGCGAACACCCCTTGATTTGATGGGCAAACTAATTGGAAACGGCGCTCCCGAGTATCCAGCCGCAGTCTCCTCTTTGTGGCCACAACTTAAAGATTTGTAATTTAACTTTAACATCAAGTGATGTTGGTGAGTCCAAAAAAAATTACTTCCACTCTTCCAGCGAAGGACAGAGGGGGAGACTCCTTTCCTCCCTCTGCTTTACGCGCCCGCGATGCGAAGCGGCTTGCGCGTAACACGGAGGGGAGGAGAAAAAAAAAAGACACAACAGGTTAACTAAAACATTACAAGTTTCAGTTTAACCTAGGCTTTTAACAAAACGACTGAAATGTAGCTCAGTAGCGGGTCTGGAGAGGAGAAAACAGCCGTAATACACTCTCACTGCTGCGGCTGCGACACAGCGAGTCTGTCGGTGCTCGTCCACGGTCCTCCCGGGTCTCCAAGAAAAGGTCTGAATTTAAAAAAAAAAAGTACTTTACGTATGCTTTAAAAACGTGTTTTTTCCTTTGTTGTTGTCCGTTCTTACTCACGGGAGTTTCCTTCCTATTATAAGCCAAGTTTTTGTCCGGTTCTCCTTCGTTTCTGCACCCTGTTGGAGCCTGGGGAGCAGAGCGTGTGTGCGGCGATGCGTCTCCCTCCACTGAACACCTGCCAGCTTCCTCTCCTCTGCACGGACTCAGGGGGGTTGGTGAGAGAGAGGGGGGGGGGGCTCTTATTCAAATAGTCTTATAAAAGCAAGCGAGTATTAATCTGTTTAAATCCACTTTTTAATCCGGTATTACCTGTAAATTGGGCTGTAGCTGTAACCTTTAGTGTCTACTCTATGCTCCCAAACTCGAAAACTAAAACTTCCATTCACTATCATCCGTCGCTGCGGATTGGCCGTGCCTACTGCTCCGGCTACTCCTATTGGATAAATCGAACTAGGAGGCGGGACATAGAGCATGCACTGAGAGACATGTAGTGGACGGCGCCCCCAAGCCTCTAATCCCCAAACTGAGAATTACGTGTGTGCGTGCACGCGCGCGTGACTTTCTATTAGAAATTGTTATGCAAAAATTTATATAGGTAAATTTAAATTATTATACATTAAACTTTTCATATACTGCAAGGAAAATGGGCATAAATATAAACTTTAACTTATCTGCACTGGAATGTTTTCATTATTTATTTATTTATTTTTGAGAAGATGTAGGCCTATTTGAAAAGAGCAGAAGGAGCTCTGCTGGTGGTTCAGCTACACAAATAACATAATAAGTGCCTGGAGCTGTTTCTTAGCGCTGCTGATAACCTAGTTTCTTCCATGGTGAGGGTCGTTAAATGGCACATTAATATTAAAGGCTACAACACAGTGACCTTATCTTTTATTGCCTGAATAAATCCTCAGAGTCAACCTTTCCTTCCCCAGAGTGGCCAAAATAGTCTCCCTGGGTCGTCAAAGTCTTCTAAATGCACTCCCTTCAAGTTCTCACGCCTCAGATTATCTATTATCTTCCTGACGAAGCTCATTTGGTAGTCATCTTGAGATCAAACTTTAGTTGTTGTTTTTTTCTTAGAGTGAACATTATTCTCCTTAAATAAAAAAATGAAATTAATATTAATATGAAGTGTCAAACTTTTAGTTAAATGAATTATACTGATTTTTCCAGTCAATCTGCATTTAAAAGGATGATACATTATTAGAAAAATAGAAGGCAGAATCTACAAGGACACTTTTGGTTTTTTTAATCACTTAGAAATAATAAATTAATCAAATTAAATGAAGGATATGCTGGAGGTTTCTTCTTGTTAACAGGGAGTTTTTCCTCTCTGCTGTTTGCTCAGGATGGGAGACTGTGATGAAGTGATTCAACACAATCTGCTGGCTTCTTAGATTGTTCTCTTTTTTTCATGTACAGTGCTCTGAGACAAATATTGTGACTTGGCGCTATATAAATAAACTGAATTGAATTGAATTGATAAAAGTCTTTTAATTTTCTTTCAAAAATAAAAAAGACCAGAAGTGTCTACACAAAAATATGACAAGAAAACTGCATAAAATCACATTGATCACATGTCATCGGTTACAAAAATCTTGAGTTATGTTTTTAAACAGTGTTTCAGTGAGAATTTTGAACATGTTTATATTATGTTGACACTAAGATTTTTTTTCTTAACAATATTGCTTTGTGACGTGTTGTGTTTGTTAAACACATTATCTCTTGATATTATGTGCAAATGATATAGAATTTTTTTGTAAAAAAAAATAATAATAATAATGTAATCAAACTAAAAATTATTTTTAAAACTTTGTGGCTTTGTTTAAATATTGTCATTGGAAGCACCATAAGAATTGATACATAGCATGTATTAGTCCTTAAAGCAATAACCAAGATCAAGTGGGGTTCTGCGGAAAGGGAAAGTACAATAAGTATCTCACCTGTTGCAGATAGTTCTTTGTACAGCTTCAGTTTGGGATATAGCCAAGGTGAAAATAGATCATTGTAATCCTAAAATTATCAGTTTATACAAACACTATTTTGTATATTGATTTATTGATTAGGATCCCCATTAGTTTCCACCAAAGGGGTTACTAATTGTCCTGGGGTTTAACTGATAAAACACAACAATATTTACACAACACATAAAATCGTGACAAAAAAACACAAGATAAGTTAAATTCCACATTTTTAAATATATCTTTACACCACTCTCCATTTTTGCTGTGCATGATTACTTACCCGTGATTCGATGATTTTTTGCGGAAACAAATTTCAGCACAGCTAGCTGTAGCACTCATGGTGCAGTCTGGTCTACTTCCAGCAAACATATCATAATCTTTCTGTTAAAATATCAAAATATTGTGAATTGGATAAAGTTTAAACATGAGCAGCTTGTTTTAAAATGACACCAGATTATTTAAAGTGTAATAAAGGATTATACATTAAGTAAGACCTTGAATGTTCATCACCTTTGCACAAAATTCTATTTTAAGTCACTATTCCACTTTGCATTTTGTTCCTTGTATACAGTGTTCCTTCCTACAATGTTTCTTTGTTTATTGGTTTATTTATTGGCTGCTGCAACAGTATGAATTTCTCCACTGAGTGACAAAGTTATTTTTCTACTCCATTCTTCTACTGTAAGTGAAATTTAAATTGACCAGACCCAGATGGCTATGCCAACAGGCGATGGGGACGATTGTGCTTTCTACAACTGTCATCAAATCTGTAAATGAAGGAGTAACATTTGGAGGAATGGTGGATTTCCCCTCTATTAGAGTTCCAGATGTCAGGGGAGCACAAAGCTCTTGTGGCAGGTTGTAGTGACCCAGCAGCTCCAGTGTATTCCTGTCAGAGTCTTCAAATGTATGAGGAGCCCTGGTGTACCAGCAGGGCCTTTAATTGCTTTACAGTGGATGTCAGCCATCCCACCGCTTGGGTCCTCACTGGTTCTCACAAGCAGCTAGAAAGAAAAAAAATGCAAAACTTTATAACAGCTTGCTTGTCAAAAGTCTTTGCTTTCCTCCCACTTGGCTGACCTGTTCAATTCTTTCTGGCTACCCACTGGTGTTTGCTTTCTTTGGTTTTCACCTCTTGCCCACCACTTAACTGATCTCCATCTATCTCCATGCCAGGTGGGTGGCAGCATGTTTGTTGCTAGTGACAAACTGCTTCCACATTTTGGATGTTTGCCCATTGCTGTGGTGCTCAGGTCTGTTCAGATAAAGCTAAATGTCCCTGCCTCTCACATGCATAAAAACAGTTGTATGCAAGAATGAAATTGTCTCTTTATATTTTGTCTGATGCCCTTGACATTGAGCAGCCTGTTTATGAAACTCAATATGCCATCGTCTTCAAAATTTGATGACTTCTGACTTGCCCCTTCCTTCTCTTCAAGCTGTTTCTGACTCATTTCACTGTTTTTACTCCATTTTCTAAAGCTGTCTCATTTACAGCCCTCTACTATCTGCCCTGCTTCAGTCCAGGCAGGTCATAGAGATAGCAGTATGTGAATAAATGTAAGCAGCATTTAAACACGTTTGAGCTCTGGGGAATAAATTCTCAAGAACTGACCTAAATCATAAATTGAAAGAATGTTCAAGGTAATAAGTTGTTCATATTTTACCCTCTGGTGTGTCAGGCAAGATTTTATTTGATAGAATCCCTGTAAAAAAAAAGAAAGAAAGAATAATTTTTAATAAAAGGTTTATAGACCTTTTAAGTTATTTATACAAGATACACCCAGATTACCCAAACCTCAAAGCCAAGATCTGATATGAATACAAGTTTTTATTTAGAATATGTTTGCCTAGGAAATTCTTGGTCAATGTTTTAATAAAGAAAGGCATTGTTATACTATATAACGGTGTGACATAGAAACTTAAAATACACACAAAACA
The DNA here is from genome assembly GCA_031762495.1 of Anablepsoides rubrolineatus. Taxonomy (NCBI): domain Eukaryota; kingdom Metazoa; phylum Chordata; class Actinopteri; order Cyprinodontiformes; family Rivulidae; genus Anablepsoides; species Anablepsoides rubrolineatus. Next base: position 9,768,466 of record JARVGW010000221.1, read on the forward strand.
TTGAAAATCTCACACACAGCAAAGTAGTGGAGCTCGACTTTTATGCAAAAGATGACCTTGGTGTTTACAGAGGAACACATGCAAATAATGGAATCTATTCTGTTTCCTGAACCAACATGCCTTTTTGATACTCATATGGATTTTTATATTTCTCTAACCATCCTTGTTTCGCTTCTTTTCTCCCACTTACACACACACTAATGTTATCAGTGTAGTCATTGTCAAAGTATGAACACCCTTCTTTACATTAACAATATGATTCACACTTTGATCAAACTTAAGCAAGAGATCTATGAGTTAAATGCATTCAAGTTTTTATTTAACTAAATTTTATTGTGGTATAACATGTTTGTGTATTTACAAATGCAACATGCAAACCAATAAGTATGTGTTTTACACATTTTTAACCTGTATTTTTCTATGCTTTTATGGATGTTGATATGTTTTTTGGTGCGTGTTCATTACTTTTTCTTGCTTTGATTGTGAAGCACTTTGTGAAATATTGGTCAAAGGTACTATATAAATAATATCTACTTACTTATGTGTCAAATTTTGAAGAGTAGAATATGTATGTTTATTTAGCTATCTTTTGAATCTTCTACTGCAATCGCCACATGCAGTGCTGTGTTAATGTGGCATTGAAAGGTGTGGCCAATCAGGTTTGCCCACCTCCTGGCTCAGAAAATGACACAGGTGTCAAATCTTTAAAAAAAAATAACCAATGAAACATTCAGAAATCTGAAATTAATTTGAGTCTTTTTAACATTCTTGTTTTGATCCAAAGATTATAATGTATATGATCACAGTCATTCATGAAAACATGGCTGTAGCAGCTGCTGATCTGCAGCACAAACATAACAACATTGAACTTCACATGGATAATAAGATATCTTACAGATATATAAAAATCTATTCAGTATTTATTTATTGTGTACACAAACAAACAAGAGAAATCTACAAGTTGCATTTCAGCCTGTAATGAATATTTCAAACAGATATGTGTTGAAATTTTACAAAGCCTTTATCTATTTCTGGCAGAAAATCCAACAAAGCAGCATTTTGAAATAGCCTCTAAATAAACACCACCCAAGGCTTCCCAGCAGAGGATTGTATTGAAATATATTGGCACATACCTGGAAATTAAGTCTCATTTTTATTATGAATAATTAAACTTGGCAAAAAACAAAAAAGATATGTTCAAAAACAAATAAAAAGTAAGTGGAGGTATAATGTTTTTGCCTCTGTGAGTGTTTGTACCAAAATATATCAACTCTCTGACAATTATCACAGAACAACTGATTAACTTTTAGTGTCACCCTATTAACACTAATATAGCTTATACACTGTCTATTTCACATATATTGAAGCTAATTTTGGTGTGGTAGTAGCAGAGAGTCATCCTCAACACCTGCTTTAAGAATTAAGACATCTTGGTTGTGGCAGCCATCGTGAATTAAACCTGATACATGCATTCCTTACAGGAATGCTGGGGCCTATAATTAATGTGTATTTATGATTTCCTCCTTCTTTTCAAATTTCATTTTGTAGAATATACTCACTAGAACAGAAACTAACAGTTGGACAGTTGAAAATAAATCGTAAATGTCAGCTTTAATGAAGCACATGGTTTTGAAAAAAAAAAGAAGAAAACCCTGAAGCAGTTTGGAATCATTCCTTCAAGCATTAGATTTGCAAAACATCAGTTTGTTTTGTAGAAAGTCCAGCTCCTGTTAGTCATTCGTGTTTAAATATATTTCTTCATCTGTCTTTTTGCAGAAATGTTGCCCCCCCCCCCCCCCCCCCCACACACACACACAAATACACACTCACTCAAGCTCAACTTTCACTGTAGTTTTATCTGGTTCCAATACAGAGACTGAGTGCTTGTAGGTTTTAATTCTGAAGCCAATTTAGCTTTCAATTACTTGTGTATCTAGTACCATTACAACTGCATTTTCTTCCCTCAATCCATCAATTGCTCTCTATCAGCAGAGCATTCTGTTGTGGCTTTTCATCCAATAAGAAAAACAATGTAATTACAGACGAACACACACACACACACACACACACCTACACACACACACACATCATACAGGCCATATTTAGCTTGTAAAGTCATTTTAGATGAATATCTAATCTGACAAGTGCACCTAACTAAATCTGTTCTACAAACCCTACTATCACTTGGAAACTCAGGTACTGACACACACACACACACACAAGGTTCACACCCACACTTTCTTCAGAGCAGAGAGGATATTAACTCCACAGAGAGGTCTGTGATAGGCCTGAATGATGACAAAAATCTCGGCTATTCTCTCAAAGGCAAACACTGGCTCTGTCCCCTGTCTCTTTAACACCTGTTTAAAGAGGCTAATGACTTTTGTCCCTGCAATCTACATAGCTGTGCACGCACACACCCACACACACACACACACGCACACACAAGGGAAGGCAAACACAAGTGCATGCAGAGCTAATGAGCGACTTCCAGCCGCTCAAGCTGTCATGGTGGTAGGTGGAGATACTGTCAATATTAACTGACCTGTCATAACTGCAGAGTGCTGAGAAGATGCACACAGTGGTAAAGTGTCTGACAGACGGAGACTTTAATAACTGTGGAACTTCGGGTGATGGCACAAGTTTGTTATTCTTGGGGCTTCTGGAATGCAAAAGTTGTTGTTTTGTTCATTTTCAGAAAGTTTTTTTTTAAAATAATATAATTCTATGAGAAGCTGGAATCAACGTGTGCATCCCACCAGGTCATTGAGTGTTCATGCTAATGCAAAGCTGGCTGTAGAGATCTTTAGTCAATATTGTAGCATTTATGTTAAAGCGGGGGTATTGTGTATTTTCCAGGCACATAGTTCAATTTTATACATGTCTTCGGTTGCGACGAAAATGCTGTATAGATTAAAAATACATTTAATACACACCTTAAAGTTGGCTTCTGTCTCTTAAAAACATCCTACCATTTCTGACACTCCCACTTCAGCACATCTTCACAACAATGCTTTTGGGAGAGGGGTGCTCTGCGGAGGGGGGAGCTTTGTACAAACGGGTGGTGCTTTGTACCGTTAGCATTTAGCCAGCTTTAAGAATTCAAGGAGATTCAAGAATTTCTCAAACATGCACGAAAGAGTCAAAGTAACACTGGGTATGTTTTGTTAAGGGAATGACAAAATAACCAGATATAAAGTTTAAAAAAGTCAATTTTTTAACCCCCCTACCTCCTTAATAATTTATATCTACTGATAAAATGTCCTGTGGAAAGGCTGTGGACAGTTAATATCCTACCTTGCTGTATACAGCTCTCTGAAAAACTTCAGATTGTGGAAATGGATTGTATGGATTTTCTGTAAATTACACAGATTATCCCCTATTTTGCATATATATATATATATATATATATATATATATATATATATATATATATATGTCAATCTTGTGCATTTTTTCTAAAAATTGTCTTCAAATGTATTTCAGTCTCAGAGCTGGCATGCTGAAAGGAAATAATTATGCCACTGTCTCATCCTCCCCTCCCCGATTCTCTGCCACCACAGACGCTGTTATCTGCGCCCACATGTTCTCTTTCCACAGTCCACTTGGACCCCCCACCCCACCCCAATAATTTTTGTGAGAATACTATAGATTTACTGTGAAAGTTACAGATTTATGAGGGTCAAGATACAGGTAAATGTGCAATGTGGTTCACATGTATGCATGTAATTCTTGCAGTACTGATTATTCTAAGCAGAGCAAAGACCATTGAAGATCTTAAAACACCATAATTTGAAGGAGGAAAAAGCAGTTCAGACAAACATTAATTTATAAACCCTTACATCAGTTTATTTCACATTACATGATTATTAACATAGAATTTTGAGTCTCTTTGAAAAAGGTGAATAGCAGCAGCAGCTAGCTGTGGCACCTTCAGTGCAGACTGGGGCAACTTCAGCAAATACATAATTGCATTTACAAAATCACCACAATGAACATTAGTGTACTTTGGTGTTAGCCCTCTTTGTACTAATTGTTAGTTTGGCAATCTGGTCAAAATAAATTGTATTTCTCCAAACTGAAGTCGCTCAAAAAGTTATCTACAAAAAGTACAACATTAATCATTTGTAATCTTCCCAAAGAATTGACTTCGAAAGATCTGAACTATTCTTTAATGCTGGTAATATAAAATGTCAAAACCACGATGAAGGTTAAAAATAAATATTTTAGATGGAGTAAACATGCATTAGTGTTGGAATTATATTTCATCTTTTGCTTTTCTACACGAGCACTTTTGCCTTTCCTACCTTTTTATTTTCACATTTGTGAAATAAAAAACTTAAAAGGGCAGCGAGGCATCGCAAGCTAAGAAACTAAATAATAATAAATGTACTTCTGTAATAAAAAAACTCACAGAGTGGGCACAGCTGAGCCTTTTTTATGTGTGTGTGTGTGTGTGTAAGTGTGTGTGTGTGGTATATTGTGAAGTTTCGTTTTAGCCCGGGGGCTATTCTGCATTCTTGCATTTCAGGCGGAGGGAAACTGGATACCTGCGCCAAAAAGCGGTGGCTCCACCTGTTATCTAAGCTATCTCCTGGGGCTACAAGAGCAGGAAGGTGTGCCGAGAAAAAAGAGAGGGAACGAGGGTGAGCTGAGGGTAGCAGGAAGCCTTTCATGTGGGAAAAAACGGGGGGGAAGCGGGTAAGGAAATGAAGAGGGAATTGTAAGGAGTTAGGTCACACCTGTACAGGACTCAAAGAGGCAGGGAGGGATAGAGGGATAAGTGTAACACCAGTGGGAGAGAGGGAGGATCGCCGTGAAGAGGGATCCTTTTATAGTGTGTCAAGCAGATAGGGGTGTGAAAATCACAGTCTAGGCTTTCAGAGCTCTTTTATGGAAGGAGAATGAAGAAAAGCTAGTGAGAAAGCAGAACGGAGGAGGCTATTGAAGTCGGAAAAAGGGAAATATAACCAACGATTTCAAGGGCCCTGTGTGTGGACTGGGCAGAGAGAAATTCAAAACGAGAGGCTCACGCTGTGTGTAAGTGGAGGAGTCTGTTGGGTTAGGGGGGTTTCTTTTCTTTTTTTTTTTTTTTTTTGGCTTGGTTTTGTTTTACTCTCTTTGAGCACATGTGTGCTCGAGCACCTAGCTCCCACCGGGTGTCATTCCCTTCAGCAACAAAACCCCACAGTTAATCTGGAGCACGGCCTCGTCTCTCGGCGGTCAGCTCCTCATGGGTCTGGCTCGACTGCTGGGCATCTCAGCCGGCCTCAGAGAGCTGCAGCAGAGGACTCCTCTCTCTCTGCAGCTGTAATCACATATAATTATCCAACATCATACTGTGGAGGAGGAGGAGTGGACATGATGTACTCTGACTAGATAAAAGAAAAGCAAACAAAAAGAAAAGACGAGAAAATAACAGAAATGAAACTACTCAAATGTAGAGCTCACAAAACAGTTACCTCTTCAGTATTTTGTTTGTGTGTGTGTGTGTGTGTGTGTGTGTGTTTGTGTGTCCAATCTGCCTTTAGATTCACACTTGTATCACTGGATATGTTCCTGAACATACCTGAAAATGGGGACACCTAAAACCCTCTCCCAGCTCTTTTCAAAAGGTGTGGACGCTGTAACAGATCCTCCACAAAATAACGCCATGTCCTGAGGGGAAATACTTCCTCAGCCTCTCACCTTCATCGTCTTTATTCTTCACCAAAGTCACACCTTTTCTCACTTTCTCCCAATCCCATCTTTTTGGCAAACATACTTTTTCTTCACTCACTGGGGGATAAGAAGAAAAACACAATTCTACTTTTATCTTTTTAAATCATTCAGTTGTTTGTTTCTTTTGTCTCCAAAACGTTTAGTATGTTTCTGTAGCTGGATTATTTTCTGGATTAAGCAAGGAGTTTATATAGAACAACAGGAGTGCGCAAAAACCACGTGACCGTGTGATCGGCTGGTGAAGCTAACGCTAAACGGTCAAGAGTCTGGATTTCCCATTACTGTACATGTTGACAACAGAGCAGAAAAAAAGGACTGA